>JAYMTA010001718.1:0-18912 GCA_036897625.1 Pelargonium cotyledonis
AAAATATATTTTTAAATATATAATTTTTAGAATTATAAATTAAAATCGGTCCGGACCGGAAATGGACCGGACCAAATACATATAAAATTATGGACCGAAGACCGGACCAAATTCTTGTGGTCTGGGTCGGCCCGGTTCGGGACGGGATATTTTTTCAGTCCGCCCCAATTGATGCCCAGCCCTAATCAAATCGGGTTCAAAATCGAAGTATGGGAACTTGAGTCTGTTAAAATTAAAGATTGGGTATCAAATTGGGCATCCAACCAACAAAAACAAAAAAAATAAAAAAAAGACTATGAAAATAATTGGAATTTGGGCCATTTCACAGTCAGGATTCAAGAGAATTTCAAATTCCCGCTGGCGTGATATATTGTAAAATCCAATGAAGCACAGCGAAGAAATGTGATCAAACGCCATGGACGACGTCGATCGATTGTTTGAATGCTTCAAATGCGGAATCTCTCCTCCTCGTAAGTTCTTCTCCACTTAGAATATCAATTCATCTAAAATCTCGAAGATCTATGCTTTCTGGATTTTTCATTCATCTGCGCTTTGGTGTGTTATAGGTTTTATCAAATTGACCTTGCATTGCATTCGTTACTTGCTTCAACTACTTGTGCTCATTGCATTTTTCTTAGTTGCTATAGTGGACTGGTTCAGGATTTGTGTTCGTCATTTCCCCCAATTTTTTAACTGAATCAGCGATTAAGTTATGTGTTTTTTTTGGGTGTTATTGATTCTTGTGTTACTGCTTGGAATTTACTAGCTGCCTGGTTCATAGTTGTATTTATTTTTGCCATTTCGTAGGACTTTTTAAATTTTTAGACTAGTTTCATTGTTTAACTACTGATGTGATTTGACTACCAATACTGAACCAAATTCAAACTCCTTATAGAATACAAAATATGCACCAATTATTTACTCATCAGAGTGGCTTGAACGCTTGATTGCTAGTTTTCCTCCCAATCTCTTGGATAGTTTCTACCTCGGGGCAAACTCTGGATATTGAAGTTTGTGAGAAAACAAACTCACAAAGGAAGATTGAGTGATTCTTCTTTTAGGTATTTAACCATGGTATCCTGAGAGGGCCCGCACCATTGGCGGGTGGGCTCTTTAAGTCTTTTTACCACACCCAGACTAATCCTATTCGAGGCTTAATCACAGTTAAAGCTCCTCACCTGTCCCCATGGGTGTGTTGAGTGGGGATCGAACGCAAGCGCTCTTCCCACTCACGCAGCCTGTGTTGCCAACTGCGCCACAAGCCGTGGGTGAAGATTGAGTGATTCTAATTGATGTAGTTTTTGCTAATAATCTGCTGATTTTTCTATTTATGGGAAGCTCCAAAGGACCAAAGCTCAATTTTTTTGCATACTAATTACCTTTTGCTGCCCTTTGCTAGTTGTTTTCTGTTACCCACAATGTGAATATGTGATATTTTCGTTAGCTGAACATTTGAAGTTTAAGGAAGAAAATTATTGGTAATGGTGAACTATGGTTTCAAACTTGTCACAAGAAATGCAAGCATTCTCTCAGCGAGAGAAAATGAAACAATAGTTATACTGGAGGATTGTTTTTTTTATTACTTGCTTGCTTAGCTGTTATTTCTTGTTTTGTTTATAATGATGTTGAATTCAGAATCTGCTTTAAGAGAAAGGAAAAGAAGGAAAAGCAAATTGAGTCAAGCTGGGTTGACAAATAAGGCCTCTACAAGTTCTAGCAGCATTTCACCAGGATCAGCAGAACAAAAACCATCCACAAGTTCTAGCATTGTGTCTCCAGAATCAGCCGAACAAAGACAGGATAATGCAACAAATCTCCAGCTTAGCATGGAGAAAGTATATACTCTGTTCCGCTTTTGTTTTCAGTGTTCAATATTTTTTTTTGTTTCGTCCAATACATGGTTTGAAGATAGGCTGATCTTATTTTCAGTAAAATGAACAATATCTTGTGAATCCCCCAGCCAAAAAGAGGGGCGAAACAATTTTCAAGTTGCAATTCTGATTTTGGGCTGTGCCTGTTGTTTTTTTTATATTTGTTAATACATGTAATCTATATTTATTAGAATTGACACTCTTCTTGGATTAATAAAGTTTGGCAACTCTTTGTTTGAGTTTAATAATATGTGCTGAAAGTCAGCTATCATTTCCCAAGTATTTGCTGCTTGAATATCCATTTTTTGGTCGTTTTACTTTAACAATGCATAATTAAGTGTTATTTTCTGTCAGTTTGGCTCAAAAACTGCAAAAGCAAAGAATTTTGTTTCTGGGAAACAGATCTCTCCCATTGTATTTTACGGGTCTCCCCATGGTGTGCCTCCCAAAAGACCTTCCAGTCTGTTGCGATTGTTAAATGAAATACGAATTGATATCGCTGAACAAAATAAAGAGAACTTAAGGTATGTTTCATTCTACTTCTGTCTTCTTTGTAACTTATTGCTTCAGTTATTTTAAGACGACAACTTTTGCTTGATACTCTGTATAACTAAAAACTGGCACTTGCTATTATTTAGGAAAGAAGTATGGGCTACATTCCCAAGGCAGGATGATGCAATGAAGTTTGTGAAAGGGCATGGAGATGTTCGTGTTTTCAGTTATCAAGATCACGTCAAAGGCCAAAGAAGGTTCCTTGTTTCTACCTATAAGGAGTTTTGGCGAAGGTTGCCCTTTCTATTTCATTGTAAATCATTTCCATAACCAATATTCAGGGTGTCTCCTTTTTAGTTTTTGTGTGCTTTATATTTCAGGTACAGTAAAATGGATCCTAAATTACGCCACCACTATGAAGTGATTCAAGAGGTGATGATCTCAGCAACATCCTCATTTAAATGAAATGCTTATAAATGAACAAGGAGCTGTAGTTATGTTAATTTTGCTAGATCCTCTAATTATCTGTTTCATCTTTCCCTTACATCTGGTCTAATGTGTCATAAAAAATTTGCAATTATCTAAAACTTGTCCGCAAGGCTTGTCTAAGACAGGACATTACAGAACTAGGTTGCTGGTTTGCGCGTATTGCGTATTTCTTCAGTGGCTACTCTGGGTTTGATAGCTTACTCTCTTTTTTTCTTCATATTTTGTCTCTCATTATATGACTATGTATTGCTTTCAGGGTTTACCATGCCACCTTTATTTTGATTTGGAGTTCAGTAAGAAAAACAATGCAGAGAAAAATGGAGATGAAATGGTTGATCTCTTGATATCAGTCATGATGGATGCCCTACTTGAGAAATATTCTATTCAAGGAAGACAGGAATGGATAGTAGAACTTGATTCCTCGACTGCAGGTTTGTCTTCTAGCAGGTCCAAGATCTGCAGTCTTCAGTCCTCACTTCAGTAATTCTTATATGCAATGTACTTGCACATTTGAGAATGGCTGTCGAATCAAGGTTCATATTATGAATCATTAGAGGTATTTTGTGAATAGTGAATTGTATGGTTCAAGAAGTTGTTTTCAAAATAACAAATTATATATAATTAGAAATATATTTGTTAAGTATTGCATTATAAATACTAACTTTTTTTAGTATAATGTCCACACCTAATACCCTTGAGAAAATTTTGGAAAACAAGAAGCATAGAAGGCAATGACACCGGAGAGAGGTTGCACTGTTGGCTTTGTGTAATTATATTGTGTGTGACTTAAGATATTCTTAGCTTCATCTTCCTTTCAAATCCTTCCCATATTTCTTTTTCTCTATGTATTCATTCTGGCACAATAAATAAGCCAGAATTGAGTCCAAGATTGCCTTTTGGTTGGCATTTGCAAATTTAAATTAATTCTGAAGAAAGGGCCAATTTTGTGAGAATCATTTAGAATCTCTACCCTGATAGGCATGTGCCTTAAAATTGAATCTTGAAATTTTTGATTTTATCATGAAAGCTCTTATTTGTTGCATATTGTTTTTGTGCAAAGAAATCTTTTTGAAGTTTGTTTTGAAATTCATGCAGAAAAGTTCTCTCGCCATTTAATCATTCGCATACCAAAGACTGCTTTTAAGGACAACTCACATGCTGGAGCATTTGTTGCAGAGGTATGCCTAAGAATAATATTTAAGTATTTTCCATTTATAATTTGGTGGGTACACATGCCATACTAGCTAGATTTGCCTCTTACAATTATTAATATTGTAAAATAGAAAGTTCAAATTCTAAGCAACTGTTTATTGGTTGCCGGCATGAATGAAATGCGTTAACATTATAAGTACAAATTTATACTGTTGTAACCGTACACTGACCTATTATCAGATATGTTCACGGATTACAACGACAAGAGTGACAGATGAAAGACTTGAAATCTTGTTTGTAAAAAAGGACTCAAACTCGGATGAATTCTCAAGCCAACTTTTTGTGGACACAGCTGTATATACTAGGAATCGTTGCTTTCGTCTAGCTCTATCATCTAAAGCAGGGAAGAATGCTGTGCTTCTACCTAGTGGACGATTCAAATGTAATGGCATGGTATGTTACATTTCTTTTCTCATTAATAATAATAGTAATTCCACAAGTTTTTATCTCTTAATTATATGCTAGAAGCCTTTTCTTTCATTAATTTAGTCAAAGGCAGTTTGCTTGCTCCCGAAAATGATACAGATATTTTGTTTCCATCACAAAGTCTTGTTTAGCATTTGTATTAGTGGCACATGGTTGTGTATCCTCAATATTCTGTCTCTGCAGAATGGACCGAACGATTTATTCATAGGATTAGAGAGTTACTATTCTTTATCTCTCTATATTTTGTTAGGCTCATTTGAGCGCATCGACCCGAACAAATGGAAACCAACCATACATGCCCTCCAATTATATCTTCAAAGGTTACATAAGTAAAAAACATTTGGTGGCTGATTTACTTTTTTAATTTCCAAGCTACCCTGCATTTAATGAACCCTAAAATGGTTGGCTCCTAGGTTTCTAGTTTTCTAAAGGGTTAAGCATGTAATCCAGTGAGTTTATACCTGTGAGGCATTACTTTTTTTTCGTGTTTCTACTTGTCATTAATATATCAACTAGAAAGCACAACAGTTGGACCCACTTTTCTTATTAAGAAAATTTCATGGTCGATCATCTTGAAAGCCCTATTACTCTTTTTGAATTATGCTTGGTTCACTTATTTGACACAAATCTTCTTATGTAATTTTTGAGGATGTTTCTTTTTCTTTTCTATATGATATGGATATGGATATGGAATAATGGCAATATAGTATACTATAACAGGGATCCACCTTTCAACACCTACATACTGTCTATCCTTGCTCTCCAACATCACTACACCCCTAGGCTCTCTACAATTTCCACTTTTCTTCTTTAATAAATGAGTAATCTAGATCCTAGGTGGACTATGATCACAGTCAAGAGGCTATAATGCTTTTAATTTCTAAATGGCTGTGTATACCTGAGGTTTGATTTATAACTTTATGCTTCTTTGTTGCTATGTTGAGTCTAAATTTTACAGTTGATGACATGTTATAAAAAAACAGAGTGAGGAGGACATGTTCATGGCTTCGTTGATCTGCAAAATGGATGATGACTGCGAGAAGCTTCTTATTTGCAAAATGGATCTAGAGTGTGTAAAGACCCTACACTTTGATACAGAGGTAGTTTAACCCTGCAGTACTTTAATATGTTCTACTGAAGAAGTTTTTTTTTAACTATTGTATATTATTGCTGGGCTAAAAGGCACCAGAGTTTTGAAGTTTGAACTAATAACTGTTCAATACAACAATAACAAATTCTTTCTTATGCAGGAAAATCATTATATTGGGAAACGTAAGAGTGACCTTCAAGAATTTGATGCTTCAAGAACGTACTTTGTGGGGAAATCACCGTTCCCAGCTTTAGATGCTTTTGTGGAATCTATTGCTACCATTGGAAGTGTATCAGGTAGTCCCTTCAACAGTTAGATTTTGGAGAAACTCATTGAACCATGTTTTGTGGCATTAGTTAATGCTATGAAGTACAATACTTGATAACTTGAACTAAAGTTGGGCACGATAAACTGTGGGTGTGAGTGAGCCTTGCCCTTCACAGCAGGCTTGACACACACACAAACATCTGTCATTAGGACTGGCTCTAATAAGATGTTAAGTTTCCAACCCAAAAGGTTTAGAGAGTATGTTCTGTGGTCCAACAGACATGAAGTTCAATCTGGCACTCTCTCCTTTCCTTGCTAGATTAATGCTCCATATCTAAAGGCGTATATGTAGTTATAAATTGTTGGCATAGTTATACTTGTTTTTTCTTTTCTTTTTTTTAAACATAGTTATACTAGTTAAAGGTTCACTTGGTTTCATATTTAGCTGGAAAGCCTGAACTTCCACTGCGCTCCAATATTAATTTGATCCTTGACTGCAATTTTATAAATTTCGGGGGGCTCAACCTTGTCTTCTAACACCTCCATCTAGGTGTTTTTGGTGGCCAAATTATAACTTTTACATTTATTATGATAATGCCTGTACTTCAGCCCTCCTTCTGATATTGATTACAATTTCCTGCAATTTTAGGTAAAATTCGGAGCTGGTACTGGTTCTCAGAATATGGATTGATGATCTACAGCATGTCAAGAAATAGATACTGTGAGCGAATTGGTAGACAGCATAAAAGCAATCATGGTAAATCTAGTTGTTTTTAGCCATTACACCAGTTAGTCTATATCAAATAACAGTTCAATTTTGCTGATCAAAACAAACTAGTTTTGACATTAAATCGGCACACATGGTCTTTTATATTTGTGTCTGATATTATATATGATACTGATAATTACATGACTATGTGAGCTGTCATGTGTAATTTCTGAATATGGGGAATGGAACTGGAAGGAAACTGATACAATAAGATTCTGGAGAATGACTAATGATTAATATGCAATTTTCTTTAGTTTGTAAGAAGGAAATACATGTACAAATCTACGTAAATGTCTCCAATATCACCGTAGTGTCTTGCAGGGGAACAAACACATAAAACTCGTGCTCTCTCTCTCTGTCTCTGTCAGTCTGTCTGTCAGTCTGTCTGTCTGTCTGTCTGTCTCTCTCTCTCTCTCTCACACACACACACACATACAATTTATGCAGTTGATGTGGGTTTTCTTTTTACTTTACACGAGGGCTTGAGCTTGAGTGATGTATATGAGAATTATCCACTTGGCTGCTGGTTCACAAATTTGATTGCTTTTATACCACATTCCCTATTTTTCTCTAAATTTATTTGCGTGTATATTACTCTTTATTTTATTTTGTAGTTTACATACTAGAAGGGGTCTAATTCATCTCTGTTTTAATTGCCTTAGTGATGTATGTTGTTGACCTAAGAAGGGAAGTCTATTATCAGAAATGTTACGATCCTGACTGCAGCGGTACATTACAAATTAGTTTCCAGTAAGTAGTTATTATAAATCTTATTAGAAGCATGTGTGATAATTAAAACTGAACATTTTGATGGTGCCAGGTTACCGATCACCTCTGCGACCAATCCCGGTCGAAGTAATCCCTGATATATTTGCTTCCTCTAACACAGCACAGACGGATCATTATGGACAGTCAATAAAAAATGATATGGAATATCAACGTATAGAAAATGATCTGGACCATATCCCAATTTACAGGGATGAGAGCATCACAGACAGCTGCAGTAAAGATTCCTGGTGGCTTGAGGCCGTTAGAGTTGCAAATAATATTGAAAGTATGCAGAACGTGTCATTGCTCAGCAACATGGTTAGTGTATCACTGCATTAAATCTGTTGATGCCACCTGTTACCTCTATTTATTTGGGAACTAGGAAAATGCGTATTATATTTCAGTATATGGAACAAATTGAACCATTCATTGATCCCACTCCCTCTGTTTCCTGTCTCTTTTCATTGCCTTGCCTGAATTTTGGCAACAGGTTGTTACGCTGTAGGACTGCAACTTGGTTTGCCCGTTGAACCATGAATCTAGATTGCAAGGAAAAGAAGTATTTGGGTTTCTAGAAAACTAAGTTGGATTCCTATGAAACAGTAGTGTTTTAAGAGAAGAATGAATCTCGTCTCTTTCTTCCACCTGGCCTATTTTCATAAGCAGAAATATGTTATAATCAAGTTGAATCTTAATCAAGCCCAATAATGCCAGTAATATATGATTTTTACCTATGAAAACATATGATCCGTAGGTAGAGACCTGCATTTAAGTTGTATAGGCTGGGTGTACCGTACCTTTGCTTGTGACAAATAGACTAGTGCATATTTTCTAGTTAAGGGAACAATTGATCAACAGTAGTTTATCACATTTTATTTGTAATGCTCAGGAGAAAGCTGAAGATGAAGATGAGAATTGGTGGATGGCTGCGGAGATGACAGCTTCCCAGGTTGAATTGGGGCAATTTGGCCGATACGTATGTGTAAGGAAGAATATCAAAAAATAATCCGCCTGTACAGAGTACCCAAAGCAGACACAGGGCTCAGTTGTTATTTCTGCAGTTTTAAGTAGCAGGAAAGAGTAATGTAGTATTTATGGAGTGGTTAACAACTTGATTGAGACTGACTGATAACTGATACGTTGAGAATTTTGAGCTTCTTTGCTGAAACTATAATGAGAGTGGATGTTCCTTGACCCAATTTATCAGCATCAAGATTCGCCGTACATAAGCTAACTTTAGTCAATGTGAATTGGTATATGTCGGAGAATGATAATGTAAATACTTGTTTCCACTGTAATTCGTTTAAATTTTGGTCAGATGGATGTTCTTTACTTCTCTGATAATTATTAAGGTTTAAGCAGAAAACTTGTGATGTTTTATTAGTTATACATTGAAAAATCAGAGAAGACATGAAGTGAGTGCTACAATATAAAGTATTGCTCTGTGTAGCTGTGGCCTGTGTGTGTGCATAGAGGGTCCAGCCGGTCTATTTGGTTGAAACTTACACTCCATTTTCTCGTATTTTTTTTGGGCTTTCTGTTATAACTTATTTAGTTGAAACATATTATTTTTTGTAAATTAAAAAAGTAAAAATATTTATATATAATAGATATACTCCGTAAGTCTTAACGAGTAGTGGAACAAATGAGTTTTTTTAATTTTTTTGAAATAGAAAGAGACAATTTTCTTTTTACAAACTATTTTATAAAAATTGATAAGTTTTGTTTTCAAAATTTCAAATAAAAAATTGAGTAGCTAAACAAGAAGATTGTCGAGTTCTTTGTGTAGCTTACTTTAGTCTTGACTAAGTGAATAACTTTTGTAATCTATATAAAGTCATTGCCTAAAACTAAAAATGTATTAGACATTGTTATGTAGAGACAAGCCTTAGCAACATGAACTATAGTTAAATGTTATATAGATGCATAATTTTGAATGATTCAATCAATGTTAATTGGTTTTGTCAACTATGTTAAAATGACAGTTTGTGCATGTCTATAAAATGACTTAACAATATTTTAGCCTATCATTGAAACATTCGTTAGTGCCACATCGATATAGATTTTTTATTTTATATATAAAGCGCCACATTAATATAAGTTGAGAGGACAATTTAACATTGTTAAACAAATTGAGTTACAAAATTATAAACTAGAAAATAATTAATATACATTTGATCAAAATTGTGCACCATAATTAAGTTTTTCTTTTTACTCAGATGTTATTACTACATTTATTTCAAAATTTCAAATTAACCATCACCATGATGATATAAAGTATATTCACCTCACTAACTTTATTTAATTATTTATTTACATTGAAAATAGTGAAAGGAGTATGATGGAAAAGTAGTGTGCATTTTCACATCAAAATTGTAAAATGACATTTATACTAAAATTTTGAAACAGCGGTGCTTGTTTGTTAAGCTTAGATCTTCCCTTAAGTCGGTGACCCATCATATTTTCGGTCAGTCCATTTTGGACACCTAGAATCACTGATGTTTGGCAAAACAAAGAAACTTGCTCCTTAACGGAGATAAACAATGCTCATTTCAGTGGGAGCTCCAAGAAGTACCCAAAAGCTACTAGACCAAAATTGGTCCAGTAGCAAACAGTAACTCCAGTAGAGTTATAGAAATGACCAAAATACCACACATAACTTACTTAACGGAACAACAACTTACTGAGACTTTCAGCTCCTTAATGAAACTTAACGAAACTTACCGCATGATCTAGACTTAACAAACAAGCCCGTAGTAGTACATAGGAAAATGTACAAGATAGATTGTGTTTCAATAGTAAGAAGTGTTCATTGCATAGTAAAGTTCATTGTTTAAGAGCGATTGTGTTTAGTAGTACTATTCTGCTGGGGTGTTTTGAGCATTATGGTCAACAAAATAGAGATAACCAGGTTTTTAACATTGTGAAACCCCATCCCATACCGTAGGCAAGAAAGATCAAACCCGAGACTTCAAAGAAAATAATAAGCGTTTAAACCATTCGGCCCAACAAGCCTTGGTATTTGCTCCTAGATGTTCAAACCCCTTATAAAGCCATTTAGACTAGACTTGTGGAAATGGGATATCATCATTAACACAAGTTTCATCCCATTCTATGTCTCAAGTAATTATGGCTTGAAGAATTGGAAGAAAGAATCAATTTCATAAATATTTTTTCCATCAACAGTACACTGATACAAGCAATATATTTTGAATGGGAAGAACAGACCATTCAAAAGAGATAGAATTCAGTGTTTTGAGGACAGACCTTAGCATTCATTTTGATAAGTCTGTTTCTTCTTTTGCGGTTTGTGATGGCTCCTTGGGAATAGTAGATCATTAAGTTGTCTCTTGGCACTATATTCCGAAGTGGCCTGCAATTGCAAATACAATTTAGTTACCACAAAAGAGGCGATTATAATCCACTTCTTAAGCAACGGCATCAAACAAATATAACCAGATTGTATCGACCCTACTTATGTGAGTATGATCACATACCTCAGTGCCAAATGAAAACCGCAATGTTTGGATTTGTATTCCTGAACAAACTCTTACATCAAAACCAAGGGAATCTACACCAACAAGTGCCGCCTCCTGCAATTAATCAGAAGGTAGCATTAACTTTTAGTCTTTTTAACCAATACATTTAATTAATACATACGATTGGTGGCCATTGAACATCATAATTTGGAATATCCAAGCATTTAAAAAAAAAAAAAAAACATACTGTTCCAGAAAATGGCCTACCTCTACTTGAATGCCCTTACATCTCCAACATAGAGATTTAAGGGCCTGTACAGTCTTTTCTCCATCAGCTTTCAGACAAGATATTATCTTGGCTGCTGAGTGAGCAACAGAATCAGGTTGAGCTTTTGCAAAATCGTCTATTTCAACATCAGCCTGTGAAATAAAACAAACAAATTACGTACTATCACTTCCATTAAATAGTACGTAATAATGTACACAGTGCAACTACTGATCATCTGAAAATGACGGTGCAACATAAATATATGATTAGCATAATAAGTCGGGTATATTTCAGAGGATACCGGATGTCCATACGCTGAAAGCAGCGTGATCTTAGTCATCTCTAGCTTGTAAAATGAAGTCCCATTTGTTGGCGTTTCATTGTTCTCTACTTCTTCTGGCCAGATTTTAGAAGACCCCGGTTGACCACTGATCATACCAGAATCTTCAAGATTGTCTTCTACAACTTCCTCAATCTTATCTATGTCTGCCTTACTGGAGTCTAGACCAGCTATATGCCTCTTGATAACAGAGTGTTCGTCAATAAAGGCAGGTCTTAGAAGGCCCTGGATAGTTAAACCAGCTGCTGGCTGCTCCATCATATCACCGAGATCATCTGTAGCAGCCTAAAAAACGAAAATGAGAATTAGGATGAAAAGACAATTTCACTTACAACCATGAACCCTTGTAAAACTGCAGTCATCTCCGCAAAGTAAGACATGGGCAAAAAGTAAAAATGTTATCATATTTAAACACCATCAAGTCCACATAGTCTTGCTGTGATCAGTGATCAGAAGCCATATTTCCTGCCATCGTCATAATGAACATTTCTTGATGTTCCCATTAGATCATTACAAAATCAAACATCTGTAATTTGTAATAAGCAATTACCTCTGTCAGTCTTCTAGCGAAAAATAATGGATGCGTTTTTCTCATTGTTTCCAATTTGGTCCAGTCATCAGGTGCCTTGATAATAGAATCATCAAGTTCTCTTTCCACATCTTCAAGAATAGAAACCCAATCCTACAGACATGCATCCAGTGCAAAAATGATAAATGTTGTTATGTCTAGAAGTCTAAATCCCAGCCAAGATTTATATCAAGATGAGTATAAAATTATAACAAAAAATTCAAACCTCATCCTCATCCTCATCCTCATCCGCCTCCTCCTCCTCCTCGTCATCTTCATCATCAACATCATCATCATCATCACCATCATCATCATCATCATCATCATCACCGTATTCATCATCACTATTTTCATCTTCAATTTCATCTTTTCCTAAATTATTATCTGATAACTCCAAGTAGTGTACCACATCCAGTGCATCCAACCCTATTACGACCTGCTGCAGTTTTTTAGAAATCACATAAGCCTTAAGAAACATACAAGATAGAGACATTTATCTGTACTCACTCCTCTGATTGTCATTCTGAATTAGGAGTAGTTTGAGGACCAAAAACAGACAACAAAGACAACCAAACAGGCACGTCTTTCTGTTAGTTCTGGTAGAATCTTTAAAACCATATAAGCATAGTTTGACATGTTCATAATAGAAACTTCATCTTTCGAAATAAAGAATGGTAAGTTGAAGATCATTCAACAATTTACTGATAGAAAGACACAAGGATCAGAATATACTTCTATTTAACATACATAAACATAGTTATACATCAATGAACTATAAAAGAAGGCAAAGCTTGATGATGGTTGTAAGAGAGAAATATGGAGAAGGAAACCCTCGTAGAATGTAGACAGATCCAAAAGAGAATATTTACAAGCATAAAAAACCCATTGTTGTTTATGACAAGATTATATCATTCTGTTGATTCTGTTATGGTGAAAACTTGTTAAATCTCCAACAAGAGACATAATATTGCTAAAAGGACCCTCCTAACTCCTCTATATAATTGATTAGATCCCCTTTTATTAAGTTACTATATCACCCAAGAACTAAAATGACGAGAAAGCTACACATATTCCATGTAAACATCATACTGACATCTGAAAGAAATGAGCAGCGTGAAATATAATCACATGACTTAAATAACATGATGGTGCTGAAGAAGAGTGATGAGCTAAAGTAGTTGATATTGTATCCCAAATTAGGTAGAATATAAATACAACTTTTATTTTATGTAGAGTAAGCTCACGAATGTCCAGGCAAAATAAATTAGGTAGGATGGTTCGAGTGAAAAGGGCCAATTGATATAGTGATAACATCCAAAATTAGGTTTATCCACTACTTCTAAATAGACACTTAGGAATTTAATCTTAGTCATCATCCTGTAGATAGACATGAGCCAATTAGAACATTGAAAGCATTCCTTAAGTAAGATGTTGAGGTAATAAAAGAAGCATAATAATGTACTACAGTACATTCATAAGAGAAAAAGTATTCATGACACTGAATTAGAATGAAGTCACATTGTTGTTGTAACTTTTACACCATACCATAGTAGATTTAAGTTATAGCATATACCACTTCTTTTGAAAGTAATATGTGATTTTACGAAAATTGCGATATCAAACAACCTTAATCATGCCAAATTTGGACAACACCTTTGAATAAATAAAAAAACTTATTTTTGGAACTATGCTTTCATATGTGCTTGTAAAACTATACTTATGACAATTTGAAGACAATATATATATGTGTGTATATATAGGGATTGATGTATCTAAGCCAATTACTTTTTGGCTTAGACTAAGCCACTAATAAGGTGTTGACACCTCATTAAAATGACTTGGATCCGGGCGGGTCATTCCGCTCCCACCAATTCACTTGGGTGGGTACAAGTGATTTTAATGAGGTGGCAACATCTCATTGGTTTGGCTTAGGCTAAGCCAAAAGAATATTAGGCTTAGATACATTATTCTATATAAAGGTTCTATGTCATTCAGCTACTACCTAGAGTTATGGATACTTAAGCAAAAGTTTTCATGTACATGTAATGGATATCTAGTTTCTAAAAAACATCACATACCACCATATCGGATTCGGTTTCAGAAGTAAGGTTTTGCCAGAAGTCTTCATCGTTGTTCACTTGGAAGTATATATCTGCAACCGCCGACACATACAACATTTAAGTCACATGGATCAAAGCTTCTAAACCTAAAATAAATAAACAAGAAATGTCAAAATCTGCATGCTAGACATACTTCCGAGTTCATCAGTTACATAAGGCAAATCTGGCCACAAGGCACTCTCTTCATTTTCATAACCACTTACTTCTGGAAACAATAGCGTTGCTTTGTTGTTTACCTGAACATGACACACTAGGGTCACCATTAAAGACTCAAAACTCACAACAAGAACAGTAGCAATGAACAGTCAACATGACAGGCATTTTCTAGTCATCAACGTCTAGTGCATCAGAGGCATTTTCAATACACAAACAGTAGATGCAAAGCAATACCTCAATGATGGTTTTAGCGATGACAGGAGCAGTAAGCCTAGCATCTTCACAGCTCCCAGACGTGGATTCGGCAATGTCCTCAGAAGGATGGTACCGAGAGGCTGACCCCGAAGGCTCCATACACCCTCGAACTCTACTCTTCACAAGACTCCTCCTCTCGACGCTACTTAATCTCCTGCACCTCTGCCTGTAACCGATGTTATCATCAAAATATTTTCGCAGAGATTAAATTCAACTGTACAAGCTCAGAATCAGTACCAAAGTACGTTGCAGCCGCCGGAACCAGAAATTCGACGGGAGGTGGCGAATGCCCCGTCGGAGCTCCAAATGGAACGACAATCTGCAACAAAATAGTATTGTTTACGTAAATAACAGAATGGAGAGCAGTTTGAATGGCGAGAAAGTGAAGACAATCTTGGCAGCTGAAATGAAGATCAGAACGAAGGGGAGAGAAAAAAATACAAGGTGCGGCGACGGAGGACCGGATATTTGAACCGGCGGGGAACCGGACTGCCATAGCTAAATCGATCATCATCATCTTCGTCTTCGTTTTTGCTTCTGTTTCCTCTAAATGATTTCCATTTTCTCAGTAAAAGCTCAAGCCTGCCCGAGGATGAGGTACGCGGAAAAAATCAACTGTGGTCACATTACACAAAAACTAATACAACTGGACACGTGGTACTATCTTTTTGGCTCTAAGTTCAGCCAAATGACTAAACTAGCCCTAACCATCGTGTGTTGCCTGTTTGGATGAGAGGAAAAAAAATATCGGGAAGAAGATTTTCCGCGAAAATAAGTAGGAAAGTTAAGCGGAAAATAATTGGCGCACTCGTCGATACTTCACACTCAATCTCTGCAACTTGCCAACTTGGTGACGGTAATTATGCTGTTAGAGCTTCCACTGACCAACGCCTATTGGTTGCTAAAACTATATAAGAAAATGAATTATTTTTGTCATATGTTCATTGTTTGTGAATTTTAACTATCATTTGAGCTCCAATGGATTTATGGTTTTGTTTTTCAATCTTCACTTGCCAAATCGACGAAGAATCACTATGAATTTTGCATTTTTCAATGTGTTGCTAAGAAAAATCATTGAAATGAAAGTAGGTTTTTATATCAGACCTCATCATTGAAATGAAAGTGATATTCTTGCTTTCAGGGTCAGAAAATTGCTATAGCATTGTCAAGCAAGAACCTTTGAAATGCTATTGAACAGTGTCGTACATAGGTGATGGAAAAATGTGTGTTAATTGAAGTTCATGTTAGACTTCACCTGTTTCTGGGTGAGTAAAATGTTAATCTGATGTGTTCTTTAATGTTCTTCAGGATGCTTACTTTGTCGCACACTCTACCGTTCAATACTAAGCAATTTGAATCAAAAACATTTGCCCGACCTACATGCTCTGTTGTGGTAAGTTTGTACGAAATCAAGTCGTCGATGTATGAAAATGGAACATATGACGAAATAAAAGGTTTCAGCATCTCTCTTTGGCTCTAATCTTTTTTACCTCTTTAAACTGGTTATGATTAGTTATGTGCTGCAAAAGGTCCACGACCGAGATATCCTCGAGTGTGGAAAACCCGAACGAAAATTGGGACGATATCCAAATCAGGAAAGCTCGTTGAGTGTGTGAGCACATATTATTCTCTTCTCTTGTATGTTTTATTCTTATTCTGTCATTACATATTATGCTTGCTAAAGTCCAGTGAATTTACCCATTTGGTGATCCTAAAATGTTAAGTAATAATCTCCTATTGTGCTGCTCTTGTGTAGGTTAAGGGATTGTCGAACGTCAAAGAGGAAGTCTATGGGGCTCTTGATTCCTTCATTGCTTGGGATATAGAGTTCCCTTTAATCATAGTGAAGAAAGCCTTGAAGACTCTTGAGTATGAAAAGGAATGGAAGAGGATAATTCAGGTACTATCAGTTTATTGGACTGCTTTTTAATGCCGATACTCCTAAAAAACAATCTTGATATTGAATTGAATGCATTTCACATGAGGTTATAGGTGACAAAGTGGATGTTAAGCAAAGGTCAGGGAAGAACAATGGGGAGTTATCTCACATTACTAAATGCTTTGGTGGAGGATGATAGGCTTGAAGAAGCTGAGGAGATATGGGCAAAAGTGTTTACTGAGAACATGGAAAGCACACCTCGTTTTTTCTTTGAAAAAATGGTTACCATTTACTACAAAAGGGGCATGCACGAAAAGTTGTTAGAGGTATTTTCGTGCCATTGCTTTCAAATTTCTGTTGTTCCATATCATTTGTTTTGTTCAAATTGTATATGTTACTAACAGAAAGGTGCCGAAATCCTTTCTTGCAACGGCCTAAAGGGGTATATATACAAGGAACCAATAGTGTTCAGGAAAGAGACTATGTCTGACTATATATACAAGGAATCAATAGTGTTGAGGAAAAAGACTATGCCTCTTAACCCTAGCCTAGGGCTTTTGGCATTTTACTGCACCAAAGTGGTCTCTTACACAACCATCACCAAAGATTTGTTGAGTGGGGATTGATCCTGAGACATCTTCTCACTCACACATGCGTCACCCTTAGTGGTTTACATGAATATAAAGTTTTAAAGAACAATTTTGCTAGGGCTATAGGTGGACATCTCATGTTCCATCTTATCCACTAAAATTGGTTAAGTAAACAACACTTAGTTAGTGAGAACTTGAAAATCTTTTAAACTTGATAGCATTTAACTTCATCTGTTCTTATCATCATTGGATGCACCTGTGGTTTGGTTTTGGGCCTGTTTCCAGTCTGTATTGTTGGAAGTTTGTCCAGCCTGCACGTGAGGGGAGAGTTAAAGTATCCTACAGTCCCTCTCCCTCATCAAAAGTGTTTGGGGTTGGAGACCAGTTGATATATTAGTTGGGCGATGTACGGTTTAAGCTTTTGGGTTCGATGGAGTACTTTAAAAAGGTGTTTTTTCTGTATTTGCAACAATGATAGGAAGTTGGCTGCAAATACCCATATCTAACTCTGCAGCATCCAAAGCCGAGTCATTGAAAATATTATTGCCTCTCTCAATCCTGGGTTTGACTCATATATTCATTCCAAATCCATCTTGCCATGTCTTATTGATGTTGTGGTGCTACCAGGACACCTTCACACTACTCTTTTGTAGATGTGTGATATTTGGCCATTGTATTGCAAATTGTAAGTTATTTCAGAAAGAAGCTAAGTTCATGTTTCGATAGTTTCCTTGGACTTCAATCGGTAGTGAGCTTGATGCATTGATTCTATGGTTTAGTATTGAATGATAAGTCAAGTCCCTAAAAATATTTGAATCACTGGCATGTTAAAAGAATCTTTCGCCTCAAGTAAAGGACCATCAATAAATGTACTATGGTAATCTTATTAATATGGAATTATTGTTACCCACTTTTGACAGCAATAGTTTTCAATGAATTGCTTGGTTTGTCATTTCTACTCTGTAATCAATTTCAGTTTAAATTATTTGCTTCAGTTAATCAAATAATTAAACATGGTTTCCTTTTCTTTTGTTCTTTTCCTCTCCTAAATAGATATTTGCTGACATGGATGAGCTAGGCATCTATCCAACAGTTCTGGTTGTTAATATGGTCAGTAAAGTGTTTCAAGAGCTTGGTATGACAGATAAATACCAAAAACTAGTGAAGAAATTTCCACCACCAAAATGGGAATTTAGGTACATCAAAGGAAAGCGTATTAAAGTTCAAGCAAAGCGGCTAGATGATGGATTTAAGGGTGCGAACCAAGTTGCACTTGCAGAAAAGGCAACTACAGAGAGTTCAAGTGACGACGAAAGTGTAAACGATGCTGAGGTAACTACCATGAATTCAAGTGAACTGCGCAGAGAGGATGGCAATGACGAGATAATGAGCAAGAATACAACAAGTAGATTGTACGAGGAAGCTAGTGAAGACGCTGGGAATTCAAAAAATGAAGCAAGCGAGAACAAGGTAACCGCTGAATATTCACATGAACTGATAGAATGACGCTTAAAGTTGTTCAACTGATCCACATTCTTCACAGCTTCAAGGTTAGTCTGCTAGTTACTTACTAAATGCATAACTAACTGTAGACTACCAAAGTACTTCTGGCATGCTGTTCATGCAAGTTAAGGCCTGAAAGGATTGATAAAAGCATACAGTTATGAATGAAAATCTAAACTGGTTTGAAGATCACCATTGAACTTGTGTTGCCCGAGTTTAGACTATTTATTTTGTTGAGCTAACTAGTGAAATGCTGAGGAACTATGATTTGAGACAAATGTAAACCATTTGTTAGTCAATAATTAAGTCCCACCCAAGATGAGAACATCCCATAAATTGTGGGATTTTGTCAAGCTGCATTCAGCAATTG
>JAYMTA010001719.1:0-18908 GCA_036897625.1 Pelargonium cotyledonis
AAACTCGAATTTACATGTACATATCATTCAGATAATTTAAAACTTGATTTGCATATGTAAATCTCGTAATACTAGTTTGACCTAATAAATATTTTTCTATAATGCACAAAAAAAAAAGTTGCAAATTATGACGAAAATCCGTGAGAGAAAAAATTTCGTCAAAATACCGTAAAAAATAATCAGAGATGTGTCATGTTTGGTTGGCAACTGGCTGGAAGGAATCCAGCATCACAAAATCCACTTTCTCACCGACACTCTCAGCACGTGATACTGCCTCCGCTCCATGTGAGTCCATGAGGAGAACGACCCGGGCTTTTCTAAAATTTTACAATACTACCCCTAACCCTGACTCTATTAGGAACTGTCAGTGTAAGCCTGTTGTGAAAGTTCTTGCTTGGAGTTTGCAGAGGGAAATTAAGTACCGCCAAATCCAACGATTTCATTCAAGTGCATGTGTGTCCATCGATGGTTTCTTTGAGAGCCATTTGATTAGTAATGTAGAGGCAATAATTCAATCTCAATTCTCAAATTAAATTTCCATAATTTCACGAATCTTTGAACTATTGAATTCATGCACCTACTTCTTGTTACTCACTTCCCAATGGGAAATATCACTATATTTGTTCCTTTCTTGGTTCTTGTGGATGGGCAATCATGTCGGTCTTGTTCAAGTGCCTTTCTTTGTTGAATTTTTGAAAAACAATTCTCACTCTTTTATATAAAAAGAAGAAGAAGAAGATCATATTACTATATTAATCTGTTTTAAAGATCCACTAATTTATTAACTATAGGAGTAAATTATTAAGCTGGTCCAGTAAAAGCCAAGAATAGGTTATCAAATCAGAACATGAAGTTTCGATTATTGCGCAAACCAGCAGTTGCACATGGACCCACCATGTCTTTCACATTCCCTTTCTATTCTCACTCCCGTTAATTTCTCAAAATACCCTCATAAATCTTTGCTTTCAATATCACCACATTGCCTAATCCATTGGTACAAAACATGACAACCCACCCTACATTACAACATGTTAATTAATTCAAATGAGGCAAAATGTCAACTTGGTTTCCAATTCTACCCTCCATCTCTTATATAGATAGATCCATCTTTAATTCTCTGTTAGCCTCTTCCACCACCAAGCTCAACAATGGAGAGAAGGCTCTGTTATCATGTGGCAGTTCTTGTCTCCATTGCCGTCTTCTTGGCAGAAGCATCACAATCCGCAAAACCATCTTTTGAAGACAACTTCGACATAATGTGGTCGGAAAACCACTTCAAAACCTCCGAGGATGGCCAGATCTGGTACCTCTCGCTCGACAAACAAACAGGTACCCAACTTTTCACTACATCTGTACTTTCATAAAGCAACGATCTTGCTAATCGATTCCAATCCTATCGGACACGACAGGTTGTGGGTTTCAGACAAAGCAGAAGTACAGATTTGGGTGGTTTAGCATGAAGCTGAAGCTGGTCGGCGGCGACTCCGCCGGAGTCGTCACAGCTTATTACGTAAGTTCGTATAAATTCTGGGTCTGAACTCTGAAGCTCTGAAGCTTCCATTGATCTAATGTATGTAATTATGTTGCAGATGTGCTCGGAGAACGGAGCAGGGCCAGAGAGAGACGAGCTGGATTTTGAGTTCTTGGGGAACAGAACAGGACAGCCTTATCTGATACAAACAAATGTATACAAAAACGGCACCGGAAACAGAGAGATGAGACACATGCTCTGGTTCGATCCTACCGAGGATTATCACACTTACTCAATTCTCTGGAACAATCAGCAGATTCTGTGAGCCTCCCTCATTTTTTCTTTTGCAATCTAAACACAAAATGCATAGTCTGTTTTGATAGATAATCAACTCAACTAAAAGCTCGTGCAAACACGTTATGGCTTTTCGAGTGAACCGAAAAAAGATAAATAGGATCTCGTTTCCTTTTAATTTTATTGGAGAGTCGAAGAGATAGAATCTTGTTTCCGTTTTAAATTTATGGGAGGCTCGAAGAGAGAGCCTAAGTGGGGAGTCATGATTTGAACATTTTACCTCAGACACTAGCTAATACCGTGTTAGAGAATCAACTCGACTATAAGTTCAAGCTTGTAAGTGAAATCTCATTTCTTCTTTTAATATTATATTCCCGATTGAAATTGCAGGTTCTTTGTGGATCAAGTGCCGATAAGAGTGTACAAGAACAATGGGAAGGCCAACAATTTTTTCCCGAACGAGAAGCCAATGTACCTGTTCTCGAGCATTTGGAATGCTGATGAGTGGGCTACGAGGGGCGGTTTGGAGAAGACGGACTGGAAAAAAGCTCCATTTGTGTCGTCGTACAAGGACTTTAGTGTGGAGGGTTGTCAATGGGAGGATCCATATCCGGCTTGTGTCGCGACGACTACCATGAATTGGTGGGATCAGGACAGTGCTTGGCATCTCTCGGATTCTCAGAAAATGGACTATGCTTGGGTACGGAGAAACATTCTTATCTACGATTACTGCCAGGATACTAAAAGATTCGATACAATGCCTATTGAGTGCTCGCTAGATCCTTTTGCTTGATTCGATATTTGTTTGTATTTCATTCTCTGTTTACTATTTGTTCATCTACCCAATATGAATTATCAAGATTTTGTTACTTGGATGTGAAGAATAAGCAAAAACAAATAATATATGACTGTTCAATCTGTAGATTAGAGTCACCAACACAAACAACTTCTGGTTTAGCATATGCTTGTCATGATTGATTGATTGATTGTTTGTGGACGAACAGTGTAGGATTATTGCACCGAAAATTCTCATTTTCTTTTAACTTACATAAGTTTTGCTCGTGGCATCTTTAATGGTGAAAATGTGAACTAGATCAAATGAACAAGAAATTTAAATATGACGCACTAGTAATTTATGCGAATCGAAAAATTGTACGCGTATGTGAACAAGAAAATCTAAACCTTGAATAACTCTCACTACCCTACATAGCATACTAGGACTCTTCTTGTAATTGCATTGCATTTGTACATAGGAGAAGTTAGAGACAAATAAAAATGTTAATTTCAATTGAAAACTACCAAAAAATAAAAAATAAAAAAATGAATTTTCTAAAGTTAACAAACTAACAAGTACTTTTTTGTTAAGTACTTGTTTTGACGTTGAATTGAGAGAGTTGAATGAGTTCATACCTTCTAAGTTATTAAATTGATATTTTTCTTAACTATAAGTTTTTTTATTTTTCTACATTCTCCTCTTATCGAAACTCAGACTTTATACTTAAGAGACTGAACTACCAAGTCAACCCACTAAGTTAAACTTATGTCTAATTGCTCATACACAACTTTAATAATATGTTTTTCGTAATCACAATAATACTTTTCAACGCATTTTTAATAGACGGGTAAATTATGCCATAACTTGTGACATGACATGAAACTAAGCAAGTTTAAGTTCAACGTGATTGTTTTTGTGTCGACTTACTCAACCCGTTTAATAATGACCCATAATATAAGAATAAAATGTAATTTTTCGAACATATCATATAAAATCTCTCATATATCATATGGTGTTTAGGTTGATATCCATTTATTTGAATATGATATGTTATTCCATCAGCCTAATAAACGAGTAGAATTCAAATCTATCAATTTTAAAGAATATGTAACTTCAACCCGAATTGCAATTCCTAGGCAGCTGAGGATAAATTAGTCAATTGTGGCCGTGCTAACACGATAAAGCGACAGTAGCTGGGAAAAAAGTAGCTCCAGATTGGGGCTGGTGTTGCTTACGTGTTTCCAGAAACAGAATCGCGAGAGAAAAATCGAAGAAGAAAGGGCCTTCCGGAGCGACAATCTCAGCAACAACAGCAACAATGGTGTGCGAAAAGTGTAGGATCTCTTTCTCTCTCTCTCGCTCTCAAAATTGAATTCTTTTGCTTCAATTCAATCCCTTTCTGTGCCTGATTGTTCGTTTTGTTTGTGATCGATTCAGGCGAGAAGAAGCTGGCTAAGGTGATAGTGCCGGACAAGTGGAAGGAGGGCGCCAGCAACACCAACGAAAGCGGCGGCCGCAAAATCAACGAGAATAAACTACTCTCCAAAAAGAGCAGGTACCTTTACCTCCTTATTTCGCTTCAATTTTAATTTACTGTTCGTGCTTATTTTCAATTTTAGGACTCTAAACTTTAGATTTTGGGAGGGTTTTTGTTCTAATTATTCATGATTCACAAATCAAAGCTTTCAAATAAAAAAAGCCCTAATTTGTCTCCAGTTTTTGAAATTGAGACATTGCAGTAGTTCTCATAAATGTGTACTCTGTCCTATTAATCCGTGAGGATGTAGATATGATAACCGGTCTTGCCTTTCCTGATTGTCAGTTGAGCATGTCAATTACATGCTTTACATTGTTTTTTGGTGTTATAAGTAATTTACTATGAAATTGTTTTTTGTGTCTCTTGGCGTGACATACTGTGTCTGGTTAGCGATAATTTTTTAGGCACCCCTAAAATGTGTTCACGCTTGTCTTTGTTGGATTCATGTCCAAACAGGATTCAAGACACTCCAAATTTGGGGGTTTTAGTGGACCTAGATACACAATATTCGCTCCCGCACTTATGCCATTGATGGCACTTTTAGTGGTGGCGCTTGGTTGCCCATCCCAACAATGAGACTGGGTTGGTTGTCTTGCACTAATGTTTGTAGCATATGGTGTAGTGGTAAGGTTTAACTTTGTGAAACTATGTATTATTGATCGATAATCCACAATGTCAACTGCATAGTATCCTTATGAGAAAGGAATCTATGAACTTCATGGCTTCCTTGAATTCTTGTGCTACCTCGATGTAATGCTAAGCAGCAGTATGTATTGTGCTTTAATGATTTAGAGTGTGTACGTGTTAACAAAACTGGGCCTGCTTTCCATCCCATTTGATGGTTTTTGAGATGTTTAAATAAATGCATACTTGTATTTGGGAATTACTTGTTGGATTTGTAATAATAAGGATGCAGATCCTGCAATCATTTGTGTAGCACACTGAGGTTGATCTGTCACTTTGGTTTTCATTTTTTTTTTTGTTTTATAGGCATGAAACATTTTATTCTGAGAAAGATATCTTGCTTTGTTAGTTAGTCTTTTAGAACTAAGTTTTGTGCATCAAATTTGATAGTAATCTTTCTTCTTCTTTTATTGAAGAAACTACTTACTACTAAGTGTGTACAAGAAAATCGAGAAAAGTTAGAACAAAAGGTAGAAGGGTAGATATTATCTTAATTATATATTAACAAATAAATAAAAAATGTGAATTTCACTATAACAATGGTAGGGTACGTACGTACTTTGTTGCCATAGAACTAAAACACATTGTTGATACGTCTAGTAATATAGAGTCATTGTCTGGTAATTATTTTAGTTCACTCTAATTTGTGGACCAGTCATTTAATATATAAGACGTGTAGAAAGAAAAACGTGTAGAAACAGCAATAATACCCCGCAAACTATTTTCCTAATAAATTATGTAGAAACCAATAAAATAACTGTAGAAGACACCTCTCTTTTTTCTCTTACTTATCATTCCCTGTGCTCATCCGGCAACACCATCACTTATAGCATTGTATATGACTCCCATATTCTATTTTCTGTGATTGAATGGGGCCAAATTCAATCTGTCTCCGATGCCTTGTTGTTCAGCACTCAATTTTCTAAAATGAGAAAAATAGAAGTACCTGGTGCAGTTTTCCGTCATTTTGCTGTTTAAGTCATTACTATTCACATACATGCTTAAATTCTTTTTGAATTGCAGGTGGAGTCCTTACGGAAAGACCAAGTGCATGATATGCAAGCAGCAGGTACACCAAGATGGGAAGTATTGTCACACATGCGCATACACAAAAGGTAGATGTACTGAGTTGCTTATTATGTTTTAGTATACAAACAGCAGATGTGCCAAGACAAATTCGTGGATGGTGCAGCTTGCTCGGTTTAATATTTCGCTAGATTTACTGAAGTTGTTGTTATGCAGGAGTTTGTGCAATGTGTGGGAAGCAAGTACTGGACACCAAGCTATACAAACAAAGCAATGTATGATGGAAATTAACAGCTGTTGGCTTTTTCTATTTGAATTTCAAGACTCATAATTGAGATCTCACTAGACATGAAACTAACGCTGTAAGATATCAACTTCTTTCTTATAAATACACCTTTTGTATATTTTCTCTTTAATCTTTGCTGTTTTATTACTGTTTCTATTGGTACTAATCCCTGCTGCTTAACAGCTAGAATTATTAAAGATTGTATAGAAAATAATCTCTTCTCCTTGACAATTCATTTCAAATGAACCAGAAAATTACTCCTTTTTTTGTCACTGCCGTTATCAGGATTGAGATAAAAACATTTAGATAGCGTTTGGATTAAAATTTTGATGGGAATATCGTTTCCTCCATTGGTATTTGGTTGACAAAAGTAAAAAGGGTTTAATACTGACCCCCAACCTACTGAAAAGTTACCAACCAGATCCTTTAAAAGAATAAGCCACAGTAGTCTGACGGAAAGAAAAATTGGTCACGCAAGTCTCACTGTTAGTTTGACCTAACGGATCCGTTAATTCTGGTGATGTGGCGGCACGTGACATTATAATTTATATTATTTTTATTTATTTTCACATGTGGTGCTGACGTGACATTTAAAAATATTTTAATGCAAATAAAAATTAAAAATGAGACACGTGTCACTTAATGATTAGTCCAAAATTAATTTTGAAAATTTTATTAAAAGTTGTACTCTTATATTTTGATGCATTTTCAATTGGTCTCTTATATTTTGATGGGTCTTGAGTGATGGCTAGGGCTAGTAATAAATGAAGCCAGGATTTCTTGGTTGTTGGACGTAGACTAATTAGCAAGAGATGGAAAATTGGGCGCATGTACACTTGGTACATCTTTTATGTACACTAATTTTAGATATTATTAGTGTATATTCACATGTTATGAATTTATTCATGTTAGGTTGTATCGTGCTAAACATGTAGATTCTCACTCATTTACTTAAACGTGTTACTCATGTCATGTCAATTGTGTTGTGTCAGCACAACCCATTTAGTTATCGTGTTAACGTGTCGTGTTCGTGTTTTGTGTTCATAATCGTGTTGTGTTCGTGTTGGATCGTGCATCACACAAAAAACCTCTAGCACGACACGCACACACAAATTGTCAGCCCTACTATTTCCTAACAGTTATTACTATACTTTTGTACATTAATTCGGTGAGAAAAAAACAATGTGAATAACATGTACCAAATGAATAATATTAACCTGTTTAGTGTCCAAGTGAATAAGTTTGGAAACATCAAATAACATTTCCCAGAGATTGAAAACGGGCAAGACCAACTTTTTATTTTTGTTTAGGATCATGTCATTTGACTACATCTCGAAATAGTAATGAGACAAGTATAGGCCGCATATAATCTCTTTTTGACGCCATAAGTTTATACTCATGAAGATAATAAATTTATACAAACATTATAAACTCTTGAAAATGCTGAAATTTTTAGTTAGCAACCTAAATTCACGTTTTTATTCAAATTTAAACATACATTACTATTACAATATAAATGTACAACACAAAAGTAAACGTTTGATGTCTAGTCTCACACACACACACACACATATACGTGTGTGTGTGTGAAATTAAGATTGTAACTTATTAATCGTCAATATCCGACAAACATAATATATATAGTTAAACATAATGTGCACCCACCACCACGAAAAGTACATGTTATAGATCTAAACACTAAAGAGTTGAACATAAATAAATCCCCTAGAGCTTGAATAGAAGCATGATAGATAACATGAAACACATGAATAGTTTAGATTTACACACAATGAAACATTAAATCTTGAAGACATATTTACATGGGAATTGACATAATAATCCTATAATAGAGAAGAGAAGAACAAATGGCTGGAACCTGAATCAAACATTAAACACCACAGCTAGCTAGCACTTGACCACAATGAAGATGAAGATAGCTACATCTGATAGTAAATTAAGATATTGAAGACATGATCACCCTCACCAACCATTGATACATATGCTTTTGCAATGTCAATTAGTTGCTTCATCATTGCTTGAGACAAAAAAGAAAACATTTGCTGCTAAAAATGTTCATTGACTGGTTGAGTATCTTGAATTCCAATACTTCTCTATTTCCTCTGCTGTTCTTCCTGGAATCCTCCCAGCAATTAGAGACCACCTGCAATACATATATACATACATACTAAATAACTACAAAATTTATATGAACTTTCTTAAAAAATATATGTATCTTTTTAGATAGAAATTAATTTAACCTCTCTCCAACAAGATTATACATCCTGATTATCAGAGTTTCTTCATCTTCAGAAAACTCCTGCTTGGACTGCTCATTGCTTTCCACTGAAACAAAACAATACAATCATAATATATATATAATCAGAAAACGAAGTAGCATGAGCTTGATTTGATCATGAAACCTAGCTACAAAGAGAGTAATGAAACCTTGAGAAACATCATCAGAAGAGGAGTGCTCTGAGTCAGCCATGGAATTGATGTTGGTGTTGCAGTTTCTTGAAAACAAATGTGTTGATTGGATGGGAATAAAAATGTGTGGGAAGGGATCAACAATTTGGGAGAATGGTAGCTGAGTTTGATAGGTAGTTGGAATTAATTAATTCAATATACGAGTTTATTAGCCACTCTTAATTAATGGATTCATTATATTCATATATATATACAATCCACCCATGTTACACACATCATATCTACAAAAACAAAGTAATCAACTATAAGGCACACATTAACATCAAAGTAGTTGATTAAAGTTTTCTTTTGTGGTATGCATTTAAACAATGTTGATAGATCTATAAGCTTTTTCTTTGAAATGCCAGACAAATTTGACAGTACTGTCACTTTTGGACTGTATATGAAATGTGAGGACAAGAGTTTTGATTTGGTTAACATCACTTTCTCTGACCTTGAAAGCTCGCATTTTTCTCCTGTTTCAGAATCAAACGCAATCAAATACTCTATCGATCTAACAATTATTTTGAGACGGGTGAAGTATTTAATTTCAAATGTGTCGGACAAATCCTATATGGTTGGATAAGAGTTTGTGTACTAAAAGATAGTTTGTTTCATCTAACCAGTTGTTGGAGATGGAATTGGTTGTTGCTGTGTTGTTTGTCAAATTTGTAAGAATGAGAAGACAGAAAAAAAGAGAGGAGAGAATCTGTATCCTTTTGAAAGTGTTGGGTCCCAAAAGTCCAAATATGTGCCTCAAATCTGTTTATATGAAAGGATTGTGCATAGCCATAGCACTCTTCTCAAATCCCTGTTTTTGTGTTCACTTTCTTTCAATTTCAATATAGTAATGGGACATTGCTACATTAACTCACAAATTTACCCAACAACTGAAAATTTGAAACAAGGTCTTGTGTACACTTTCACTTCATTGGCACTAACAGAAAATTGACACCATGGACAACACTAGAGAGCACACAGAGAAAAGAAAAAGGTGGAAGATACACATTTTGATTGAAAATGTGAAAGATTTTCAATTACAAAACTGCAGTATCATAGGCTCAAACATACAGAGAGGAAGGGTCTATAATTTACAGCAAGAAAGCCATGTTCCAAACATTTTCACCTTGTACCACACCTTATATTGCTTATAGGCTTAAATATCAAGGCATGGAAGCTCCTTACATGTGGTCACACAGCTAATAACAAGCTAGAAACATTGGACACAACATCCCAAAAGCAACTAGTTCAATGAAAACTAAGATAACCAGTTTGAAATGGACTGGTTATTGAATAGAGAGAGGCTATAGTATCCAAGCGTTGCACATAAAATTTATAGTATCGCGTACTCAACCAAGCAGCAGGGCATAATACATGTATGAAGATCTGTGTTGTAGTTGGTGTTTTGTTGATCAAAAACCATGTATTTTGATGTATTCCTTCTTCACAATGCCAGCCTGTCACAATTAGAGCCCCATATCAAAACATAAATATGAGGAACATCAATATTAAGATGCAGGCGTGAGCCACAAACTGTAAAAAGAGATACCTGAACGAGGAAATTGGAAACATTCTTTCGCTGATCGCCTTGAAGTTGAATAACCTGTGATTGTATAAATTGTATAGTATCAGGAGGGAAAAGAAGAAGCTAGTGAAATTGAATGGAACTCAAGCACACCTGGCCCAACTCGGCATCCTGAACCACTGTACCATTGCAGCAGAACTCTTTCTTCAGATCCTTGAGTATCTTACTGTAACTGTATTCCTTCTTCAAACCCTGCACAGTTGTTAGACTTTTCCTGCCATTACGCTGCTGTATACGTATGTGCACATAATCCTTTGTCCCAGCAGCCGAGTCCTCAGCCTTTGCATCAGTAAATGGATCTGAGTACAACCATAATCATAATGCTTCTATGGGTACTGCCATGAACACAACGAAAATATATCTTCTATTGCTGGCATATACTTGTCCCATTAAAAGTGAAATGCGGTGCAAATTCACAACAATGCATCTCAGATTTTGTTCATCCATCAGCGTGGAGATACCATTACATTCTTGGTTCAGTAGTTATGGCTCAATGATAAAGATCAATGCAGATAGCAAAGAAGTCTACGTGGTCTACATTTAATTGCATATGATTGCAAACATGAGTACTAGAGAAATGAAAAGAAAACATACCAAAGGCAGTGGGAATCTGGATGTCCAGTTCAGACATGAACCTTGGCAGTCAACGTTGAGGAAGATTATTAAATGTGAATCCTAATTAAATCCTCACAGCTGCGTTAACATGAAAAAAATGTGATCAGCTCATACCATTAACAAGGACCTGGATCAATAGCATACAGCTAACGATGCAATGCATTGATGACAAAATCAAATAGAGTTCCTTCAGCATAGGGGTAAAGAAAGCTATGTATATCAAACAAAATCTCAAATACAACACAAACGAATTATAATCATGCATGATTCAAGGAAAATATAACAATGGAGTGCCCTCGGATTGGACAAATAAAAAGCGTGGAAAGGATTCAAACTGTCAAACACCTCTCGGTGAGACTCTTTCGTCCCTGCTTCAGAGAATATTTTTTGAGAAATGAAAGGTTGAGTTATACAATAAGCAAGGACACAGTTGAAACTTAAATATGACCAGAAATCAATTAAGAGGAACTGTGGTTGCTTAAACATAAGTTCTTTCCATGTTTTCACATGTACCTGGGCTGCAGTAACTTCTCTGGTCAGAGTAATTATGAACTGAGTTAATATCTTGTATAGAAAACTCCGAAGCACTCTTTTATCTCTAAGCTAGTTGTCTACTATGATACTCTGAATCAGCGAACTCATAAGAAAATAGACCGAGTTTATAAAATAATAATAAAAAGTTGTATAAACTAGAGAACAAACAAGGCACTACATGGCTTCGGTATTTTTTGCTTGAGAGGAATGCGACACTTGTGGAATTGACAAATCAACAACAGAAGTTTCCAAGACCATAGATTGTGGAATATTATCTTGCATGATGACTGAGAGGTAAATATAATGGTTGGCTAGTGTCTTCTAATAGTTACCCTTCATATCATATTTAATTATATTTCCTATTAATACCTAAGTAATATTCCAGTCTCAGTCAGTTATAAGATAGACTGAGGTTGCTTGAAAGATGAACCAAAATTTTGTTTTCTTCTCAAGACCTAATTCAAACTAGAATGATCAATCATATAATAAAAATCAAATGTCTTCCATTTGCTTTCCTACCACCCCCAACTTAAATTGACTAACTGCAGCTTCCTGGTCATGTATCAGAGAGACACCTCAACACAGAAGGAAAGAGTAGTTATTTTACACAAGATTTCAACCGACAAGTAATTATCTCTTTCAAGTCCTAAATCTAAGAAGAAAGTTTGATCATCAATCAGATTGTAAAAATCAAAGGTGTTCTGTTTTCTTTCTAGAAGCCACAATTTAAATTAGCTCTCTGCAGCTTCCTAATCTTTGTATGCAGTTCATAAAATGGACATCTCAAGTCTCAACATATTTTACATGATGCACCAGTTGATCCTATGAAATTGTAGAAGGTTGCAGGCATTGTGGGAGAAGTGGAACTAACAGAGTTTTATTGATCTTCTTCCCATCGGCATTGTAGGTACGGTATCATTTAGGTTTTCTGACAAGGAAATGCTCAGCTATCATCTAAGTTACAACATTTACATAGTTATGTCACGTGCAGGTGGCTATGTTATGATTTGATATACCAACTTTGCATATAGCTTAAAGGGCCAGAAGACAAGATTGCCATCTCATCTCTGAGCATTCTATTCCATTAAACTGAACACTGTTCCGCAATACTCAACACAAACCCAAGCATATTTAACCCATAGTCCATAACACTCAAACAAGACAGAAGGGAAGTGATTGCAAATTCTTCAATGTTAAACAACCAAGTTCCAGTGGCTGTGAGAAACTCCTTCCCACAGTATATCAAATGTGTGGGTGTGTGAAATTCCTTCCCACAGTATATCAAATGTGTGGGGGTGTGTGTGTGTGTGTGTGTGTGTGTGAGAGAGAGAGAGAGATAAAACCCAATTTGAAAATTTCGTCATTGAAAAAAAAAAAAAAAAACTTCTCAATTACCATCCAAACAAGATCCAGGCTACCTATGAAACTCATTGATAAGATGATGATGATAGCATCATATCACATCTAAGAAATTTCATACATGGAAACACAATTATTATGAAGGAGGAGAAGTACATGAATATCAACAAAGATCAGAAAAGGATTAGAGGATGGAACAGAGAAGTGTTGCTTTGCATCTGAAGTTATCTGATTCCAGCCCCTTTTTTCTTTGTTTATAGTGGAGAGGAGAGAAGTACTCTTGGCCACAAATTTTGAAGTTGCAACCGAAACCCAGGTAAGAATTCCCTGATATACATCCATCAAAACTGAAATTAGATTTTGCTCGTAAAAAGCATAAAGGTTTAGAGGGATGGCTGACAATCCTTGTACCCCTTTTTTTAAGAGGTTGGGATATATCCATCAAAGAACACCCTAAAATCAGGCAGAAATTATTGGAACCTGCTAAACTTACAATAAATAAATAAGTGTGAAGAGAATATATTCTCATCATAACAAATTAGCAACAAATGGAAGTGAGAATATATTCTCATCATAACAAATTAGCAACAAATGGAAGTGCTATAAAAATGCCAATACAGCTGCATATCAGTAACAAATTGTTCTTTTAATGATCTATAGGTAGGGAAACATTTCAACCAGCTAAAGTTTAACATCATAAATTCTGACTCCATCCACTTCAATGACCCAATATTTGAGATTCTGAATAGAAAAGAGCCAAGCAGATAAAATAAGATTGCCAAAGTAAATTCTAAAATAATCCAATCAGCTCCCCAATCAATGACATCAAGCATAAGTTGCACTAGAAAATATATGGAATACCAAAGTCTCCCTCTGGACATGTTCAAGATCAAAAAAGGAAGAGACATCAAGCATTTTCAAAATCAGGAAGAAATCTCCTTGAACTTCTAGTGTGCAACTTATCCCATCAAGCATTACAATCTAGAAAATAAGGAAGCAATATACAAGGTGAAAATGAATAGAACAATTAAGTTATATTACAATTGCACCAACTAGCATCTATCTTCCATTATATCAAGATCAAAAGTAGGAGATAGTTCACTCATACACACCAAGTGAGAAAGGATAATTCAACACAAGCTGCATAATATCCAAAACGCACAAGAGAAATTGAAACCAAGGCCTAACACAGGTCATTAGCAATGCTGATACTGACCCAAAACCTCCTTCTGGACTTCTTCGGTATCAAAATACATAATACATGCAGACCAAGTTTCAAGATTTCCAATTTGTTAAGTCAATGAGAGATTGTAAAAGACAAAAATTGAACCAAAGTACCAAACTTCATTCATGAGAAACAACAGATATGAACAAAAGGACCAAACTTCATTGGATAGAAAACCAGTAACATAGGAAACAATTATTTATAAGACCACAAGAGGGCCATAATAGTCATAGATTACTTGAGAACATAAAGAGAACCACATAAACCAGAAGGAACCACAGGGAACTTCTCTAGAAACCACCACGAAGACGCAGGACAAGGTGAAGAGTGGACTCCTTTTGGATGTTGTAATCAGCAAGAGTCCTTCCATCTTCAAGCTGCTTACCAGCGAAAATAAGCCTCTGCTGGTCTGGGGGTATGCCTTCCTTGTCCTGAATTTTCGCCTTGACATTGTCAATGGTGTCAGAGCTCTCAACCTCCAAAGTGATGGTCTTTCCGGTAAGAGTCTTCACAAAGATCTGCATACCACCACGGAGACGGAGGACAAGATGGAGAGTGGACTCCTTCTGAATGTTGTAATCAGCAAGGGTCCTGCCATCCTCGAGCTGCTTGCCGGCGAAGATCAGCCTCTGCTGGTCTGGGGGAATTCCCTCCTTGTCTTGGATCTTGGCCTTGACGTTGTCAATGGTGTCGGAGCTCTCAACCTCCAAGGTGATTGTCTTGCCGGTCAAGGTCTTCACAAAGATCTGCATACCACCACGCAGACGGAGGACAAGATGGAGTGTGGACTCCTTCTGGATGTTGTAGTCGGCAAGGGTCCTGCCGTCCTCGAGTTGCTTCCCGGCGAAGATGAGCCTCTGCTGGTCTGGGGGAATACCCTCCTTGTCCTGGATCTTGGCCTTGACGTTGTCAATGGTGTCAGAGCTCTCGACCTCCAAGGTGATGGTCTTTCCGGTCAACGTCTTCACGAAGATCTGCATACCACCGCGGAGACGGAGGACGAGATGGAGGGTGGACTCCTTCTGGATGTTGTAGTCGGCAAGAGTCCTGCCGTCCTCGAGTTGCTTCCCGGCGAAGATCAGCCTCTGCTGGTCTGGGGGGATGCCCTCCTTGTCCTGGATCTTGGCCTTGACATTGTCGATGGTGTCGGAGCTCTCGACCTCGAGAGTGATGGTCTTGCCAGTGAGTGTCTTGACGAAAATTTGCATCTATAAAGCCAGAGTCAAACAGATCCAATCAATATCAACAGCAATTCAGTAAGAAATCAAAAACAAACCAGATCTGGGGCTTCACAGCAAAATCAGTACAGAACCGGAAACAAAATCAAACGTAACAAATAAACTTCCTACAAACCAACTACAACTTTCTCGATAGCCAAACACGAAAAGAGAGGATCAAAAGAAGAAATTTACCTTGAATGGTTGTTGATAGCTTCTTCGAATCACAAGAGAGAAATCAGAGTAGAGAAGATCGTAGAATTGAAGCTTAATTTATAGGAGAGTGGTAGGCTAGTTGGTCACGGCATGAAACAGAGAGGACCAATGAATGGGAGACACGTGTAATAATGACGTGTGATGCATGGTCCTAGACGGCAACGTCTCTGTCACGATAATAACGAGGAAAGTTAAGTGACCTCATTGTGAGGCCATTTTATGAGCCACCGTTTAAACGGGAAATTAGGTGGCCGTCTGTTTACTCTTCGGTTCCGTCAGGAAATAGTCAAATCAAATTGACGGAGATAGGCAAACGCCGTCGTATGGAGATTTTTTTATGCGTGGTGGTTTAATTGTCGTCAGGCCATTGGGATTAGTGTTATTAATTGCAAGTGGGTTTTGCTTTTCCCAAGTGGTGGGCTTTTTCTTTTCCAATAATTATTTCTTTTCTATAAAGTATTTTTTGTTGACGTGGACAATGTTGGACCAATTGATGTAAATTTTGTTTGGACATTGAGGCCCAAATTAGTTGAGTTGGGCAGTTGGTCTATGATATTGGGCCTTAAGGTCTATTGTTCTGAAGCTTAATGGGACAACTATGCTCATACACAAGCATATTTAGAGGTAGTCACATTTTGTAAGTCCACTCATATTCCATCAAAAAAAAAAAAGTCCTATATTTACAGAATATCAAGTCAATTACGTAGTGTCGTGTGATTAGTTGTTGATGAAGTAGGGTCTCTCTTTGGGGTCTAATTGTAAGCTTGGGTTCTACCTTTCTAGATGCACTCCATCCATGAGCGTCAAATGAGATTAAAACCCCCGCGAACCCTTCAAACATCATGTTGTAGAGTAGAGCTTACATATTATAGCATATATAGTTTTAGATAGAATCATATAGTGTCTTTCATACTTTAGAAAACTCCATATTTTCTTTAAGCACTATGGAATAGATCTCTTAAGATATCGTCAATGTTTTGAGTAACGTAATCATATTAGAGCAGGAAGTGTTAGAGATGTATGGACTAAGTAGGGAGCCTTGGAAAGGCGGAAGAGGCATGAGTCTATCATTGATAGCTTTGGAGGCTACTAGCCTTCTCTTTGAGGAGAAGGAAGTGAACTCGGTGCTTATGAGGTTCCCTCGATATAGATGACCTTGTTTGATTTATAGAGGTTAGTTTCATTGTTGAGCTTCTTATGAGTTTAAATGATTCCTTTCGTGATTAAAAATCATGAAGTTACTGGAAGAATGAGGGATATTGGACTGAAGGCACATTTCTTTATCGATGTTTTTCAAGCTCTTCTCAATAGGAGAGTCTTCCTTAAAACGAAACATCATTCATGATGTCTTGCAAGATTCTCTTGAGGAGAATGGTGTTATTTGAGTTAGATCGTCTCTTTTCATGTCTCAAAGGCTCATTTTGAGAATATAAATCGCTTTATAGGTGGAGCGTCTTCATACATGTCTTATAGGTTCCAATTGGGGAGAAGATCAACCTCTTGTCAGGGAGGAGGACCATTTGGTGGTACGATGTTTCTCTCAGGAGGAGGGCCCTCTTGGTGGTAACATATTCATATTACGGAAAGAACTTTCTGAGATGTGCGGTTCTTCTCATGTGAAAAGTAAATTCGTATTTGATATTATTTAAAAATGTAAACATTTTTGTTATAAGGAAATTGACGCTTTTGATAAATCCAACAACATGAAAAATTTAAACTCTAGTTTAAACATTAGTTAGTAACTCATCAGAACTACTTTTTCCGAAATTCTTAATATGACCGTGAACAATAATATAGACTATTAGAGAGAATGATATATATCTAAAGTATCTAATTAGCACAATTTCTTTCTCTGGTTAGGAAACAAGCAACTCAGATAATGTATATAATCTCACCAATTGAGGTATTAAATGACTTAAAAATGTTTAAAGCACAAATTAAATCACCAAATTAAATAAAATATGAAAACATTAACGATAAACAAGTTGCACTTATTTGGAGATTAAAAGTCAACACGGACGCAACAATTTTTGCGGCCTCAAGTCGGGTTAGAGTTGGATGGATAGTTCAAGATTTTTCCAATCGATGTTGGGGATGTGGTCGTAAGTCTTGGCAGGGCAGGTGGAGGCTTTAGCAATCTGGGTGGCGATCCATTAGGCTAAGGAAAAAGGTTGACTCGATGTAATTATTAAGTCAAATGCATTATCAGTAGTTCGTGTCGTGCAGTACATACGAGAGAGAATGATGATTTCAATTTTTTCATTTCATTATCTCAATTACAAAAGTGTTCTAATGTTTTATTTGTTTAGGATAAATTTCTCATTTATAGAAGGATTTGCGAACCGAGTTGTCCATATTCAACTTAATACTTCTGAGTCTTTTGTTGGGTTTGTGAGCCTTGATTGACCTGTCACCCCCAATTATTTCAGCTGTTTTAGATGCTGATTTGAACTGGTTGCTCATATGAAAATATTGTTTTAGTTTCTTGCAAAAAAAAAAAATGCTGCATTAATTTAATTATAGTTCTTCCATCAATTAGTAATCATAAAAACTGCCCTGTCTCTGTTTTTCCCCTGAACTAATGAGTAATTATATTACGAATTAATCTATGCACAACTAGATTAAGAGCATGCAATCTAAATAATAAAATTCATGAAAAATACTGAACAGCAATAAATCAACAACTAGATATAGACATCATCACTGTCACTCGCCGACGCAAAAACAGAGGCAGCTCCGGTGGAAGGATAAGGCGGCGGCAGAATATTCCGGAGATAAGGATTGCCGTCTGGCGGAAAAAGCGGCGTCTGTCCGCTCATACTGAGAGGAGCCATCACAGTCGTTGGCTTGTAAGGCTCAATCCCCCAACTCCGCTTCGTCGCCGGCGGCGCAGTGCTAATCACAGGCGGCGGAGGCATGATGGCCGCCACCGCCGTCTGCAGCATCATCATGTCCTCCGGCGGCGGTGCAGCTGCAGGCAGCTCAAACCTGTCAATGTCCAAATCAAACAAATCATCATCTTCGTCGGAGGAAAAAGTAGCCGGCGGCTCCGGTGGCTCCAGCGGCTCCGGCGAGATGACCAGCTCCAAATGATTGGTCTCCAGGAATTGGTCGTCCAGAAGGACACGGCCCTTGTGCTTAAGGGTCTGTTTGGCAACAGGTATGCCCTGGCTCTTCTCTATGTTGCGCTTGATTTTAAGGACAGTGTCCCAGCAACCGACGTCCATGGTGAAGCTCAGTCCGGTCCGGTTTTCATGAAAATGAACATCCATAGATCAATTTGGCCGGAAAAAATTTAGCAATAATTATTTAATAATTATGTGTTGCACACCAAATCAAAAATCAATTGATCGTGATAGTGAATTCAGAAGCTATTTGAAGTGTAAAAAATTATAAAATGTGAAACACATGATGGTACGTACGTACGAGATGGCCTGGATGGTTCCAGTAGTGTACTCATGCATGCATGCATTTATAGTTTTTTAGAAACATGCAGATACTTTGTTCACAATTTAGTAATTGGATTTTGTATTTTTCATGCTAAATTAATGCAAATAAAGTATTTGCAATCCATTAATTATGAAAGAGTAAAATGGTACAGAACCCCCTGGACTTTAC
>JAYMTA010001720.1:0-18897 GCA_036897625.1 Pelargonium cotyledonis
GCCGCTGTTGTGGCTGTTGCAGAGAGTGGATTGAGAGAGAGAGAGGCGAGAGAGATGAAGATTTTAGGTTTTTTTAATAATAAATAACTTAAGGGCTTGTTTGACAAACTGAAACACTCTTTTCGTCCCAAAATAAGTGTCTTGTTTCTATTTTTTGCAAAAATTAAGAATTACAAGATAATTTAGTGTGTTACCAATATAACCTTCACTTTCTCCACCTACACTCCATGTACATTCCATGTACAGATTTGCTCATGTGCATAAGTGATAAGGGTAATATGGATAATATGAGAAAAATACTAATATATTAATATAAAAATAGAAACAAGATACTCATTTTAGGACAAAAAATTTAGACAAATAAAACACTCATTTTAAAATAGAAGGAGTATCATAATAAGAAGGGTATAATAGTCTTTCTATCTCACACTGACAGCAAAACTAACCGATTATGTTAGATGACAAATTTATAAGGACTCAATGAAAACCCCCTTGATCTATAGAGACGATGTGTATTAAATACATAGTTCTAACCGACTCCTTGTAATTGACCCAAAATAGTACCCTTACTTTTACTTTGAGACTAGGAAGTATAATCTAGCCTAATCCAAGAAGAGTGGGGATAAGCATAAATGATCTGGTGAGCTTGCAACACATCATCAACTTAACAACTTCCTCGTCCGACGATCCTTACCTAATATATAATCATCGCTCACCAAATTGTTCAACATTTGTGCATCTTCACTGTCCTCATCTCGTAATCATGCTCAGGTTTCTGTCACTCTCCTCCAAATCCAAGTCCACTTCACTCAAGCATTTTAGCTCCATATCATCTTTCTCAATCAATTCTCATTCCAGTACACACATCCGCCATGAATCGGTTTACAGCACAGCCCTCCGTCCATCATCGCATATCTTCTCTCCAAAACCCTCCGGTTTCTTATGTTCAGCCCCAGCTGCTTCTGGGCATCCATTTTCTCGTCGTTTTGGTGTAAATTTTAGCTCATTAGGATCACAGCCTAGTTTGAGAGGGTTTTGCTCATCTGGGTATGGGATTAAATGTAGTAATTTGAGGAGTTGTGAACGAAATAGGAATCGGATTTCAAGGGTTCGTTTTCTTGGGGGCGAATTCAGGACCTTCAGTAGTGAGCCGGACAGAGAGTCGATAGAGTATGATGTTGTTATTGTTGGGGCTGGACCTGCTGGGTTATCGGCAGCGATTCGGTTGAAGCAAATGTGCCGTGAAAATGATGTTGATTTATCAGTATGTGTTGTTGAGAAAGGAGCTGAAGTAGGTATGTTTTGTTTCTTGATATCTTGGTGGAAGTTAGTGACATTTGTTTTTTCAAATTGCAGTAGGATGCTAAATTTCAATATCGATCAAGCATATTTATGTGTCTTTTGGCCAAGTTCTAGAATATGCATGTTTATCTACTGGATAGCTGTGATTCCTACTTTGATTATAGGTGCACACATTCTATCTGGTAATGTTTTCGAGCCCCGAGCACTGGATGAACTTCTACCACAATGGAAACAGGAAGAGGTGCTGTTTAGTAGTTTCTATTTCCTTTCATATTACTTCCACTGTTCCGTCTTGTACTACAGAAGTTGGTTATTGAAATAAATAATGTCTTTTTAGAGTGAACTTCCTTTTTGAGTTTTGACCAATTTAGGTTCTTCTTATGAGAATCATTGTTGTGGTATGTTAATGGAAGAATGTTACTATATGAATCAGTATTTGGGATGGGAGAGTAAGTGTTTGATACCTTTTACTTTCTTTTGATTCAAGTGCTCCTTTGTTAATTGTCTTGATAGGCACCAATCTCTGTCCCTGTTTCTTCTGACAAGTTTTGGTATCTAACAAAGGATCGTGCCTTTTCACTTCCGTCTCCATTTGATAACAAAGGAAATTATGTCATAAGGTAGTTATGCAAGGTGGGCTTAATGAATGAACCATTCAATTATGATTTTTGTTTAAATGCATATCTACTGATCTATTGCCTGGCCAACATTTTACTGTTTATGGCAGATTGAGTCATAAAAACATTTGGAAGATTTTAAGTGACATGTTAAACCTTGTATTTTTCATATATAGTAACTATGTACCATTTCCTCTTGAAATCCTACTTAACAACACTGTTCTGGAGTTACAAAACTGGGCTGCTATGTTATTACTTATTGTGATTCTAGAGTTAGAAAGAACGCTGCAATCTGACTATAAAGCTACTGGTAATATAATTCATTCTTATTTGTTGACTGAATATTACTTCAGGAGGTATCATCTGATGAAAGAAAACTATGTGATTATTTTCATGTTTTGCTATCTTTTGCTATTGCTGTATCTTTCAAACCACAATCCTTTCTTATATGCAAGCTTCTTTTTTGCATTTTTATTTGGTTATCCCTGTATTTGCATTCTAAGTTATGATTTACCAATTGCGCTAATTAAACTTACTATGGTGGATCCTGTGATGCAGCTTGAGTCAATTAGTCCATTGGATGGGAGTAAAAGCTGAGGAAATAGGAGTAGAAATATATCCCGGCTTTGCTGCCAGTGAGGTGCTCCTACTTAATGCCCCTGGGGCTGCTGACCAACTGCCAAAATACCTGTATTTACAAATTTAATTTACTTTTCAGGTATTATATGATGCAAATGACAAGGTTATTGGGATTGGAACAAATGACATGGGAGTTGCGAAAGATGGTTCAAGGAAGGATACTTTTCAGCGCGGAGTTGAATTGAGAGGTAGGTTCTCTCTTTTAAGCAGAACAATTAGACCACTCTCAGCTTGTTCAGCAGCCATGCTATCACTATATGTTGGTATAGTCATCTCAAAAGTCATCAATTAATTTATCCGTGATACCTAATCAGGATAGGGTTAGATCTGCCTAAAGCCTCTGGAACTACATAAATTTTGAAAACTTCACTATAATGTGAACCCGAATAAGATTTGAATATTTGTGTTAGATCTGCCTAAAGCCTATAGAACTGCATTAATTTTGAAAACTCCACTGTAATATGAACCCAAATAAGATTTGATATTTGTACGAAAGTAATAACCATTTTCTTTATCTGTATTAGTTTCTATAACCCAGATTTGGATCTACCTGTAGACTTTTCTTTCCAAGCCTTATTTGTGCACTTTGTCTCATGATTTGCATTTCAATATTTTAGCTTTATCTGTGTATACTTGCTTAATGAATGAAGAGCAAGTGACTGTTGAAAATACCTGTTTGGTGAAACTTTGCATATGTCTCTGTGCAGAAGGAAGGAACAAATGTGATCACATTCTTGCTTTTGAATTCCCTCAAACCATAACATTTTGCCATTTGAGCCTATTCTCGTAGTATGCGAGACCCACAAATATATGGCTGCTTGTGAATTGAATTACTATTATGTTTATTGATATCTACCTATGTATATAATTGCCTATTTATAGTCAGTGTGTTATAATGTTCTTTTAGCTTCAATATACAGATTTAAATACGTGAGATCATTATGCAGGGCGTATAATGCTTTTTGCTGAAGGATGTCGAGGATCATTGTCGGAGGTTTGATGACAGAAGTTGGCTGCTGAAGTTGTTCAAAACTTGCATTCTGTACCTATTTGCATTTCTTATAAAAACACATCTTTTTCCCTTGTTACAGAAAATAATGAAGAAATACAACTTGAGAGAGAAGGGGCATGCACAACACCAGACTTATGCTTTAGGAATCAAAGAGGTTTTCTTTCTAAATCAGTCATAGTTTAAAGTGGAATGGATTTTTCTGTAATTTAAATCCTTCCCCTTTAGGATATGTTTTATTTATTTATCAGCAAGCGTGCAAACACCGGGACTCGAACCTGAGACCTCAAGGGAACAAGTGAAATCAACCACTTGCCCCTTTAGGATATGTTACTGTACACTTTGTTTCAAATCACAACAAACTAGATACCTCAAATACTTTTAGTGTATGGTGATATTTATTATTAGATCAATGGGTTTGTTGTTTTCAAGGTTAGTTGCAGCAGGAGCCACTCCCTAGAAACGCTCCCTCTGTGTGTCTCTATGCTCTTGATTTCTCTTTTACTTATATATTTTGGTTCTCATAAAAATAATCTTCACATGAGGGGTGAGTCTTGGCGCAACTAAGGATGCTGCCTTGTGACATTGCAAAAATAGGGGTAAGACTGCATACATAAATGACCCTCCCCGTACCCCACAGTGGGGGGAGCCTCGTGCACTAGGTCACCCTTTTGGTCTTTCAATAGACTTTGTTGTCACAGAAGAAAAGGTTCCTTTTACTTCTTTGTTTGTAGTTGTATCTTGATATCTTCAAGATATCATTATTTGTTGGCACAATTGATCAAGTATAACCACCCAAGTAAATCTTCTCTGGTTTTGCTTAAGAGTGTAGAGATGGAGAATCTCCTTGGTCTCAAACACTTTATGCATACCAAATATATCTTCTGGTGTGTTCCTAAATTTTAATGTGTTATAATACTCAGGTTTGGGAAATTGATGAGGCAAAACATACACCTGGAGCTGTGCTTCACACCTTGGGTTGGCCCTTGGATCATAACACATATGGTGGATCGTTTCTGTACCACATGAAAGATAGAATGGTATCATATGTTTGTTCACTTCGTTTCCCTCCATTTGGTTGTGGTTTTATTAGCTTCTGTACAATTTCTGCTGCCCATGGTTGAGCAGCTTGGGGTGAGGATGTTTGGATGTACTTAAAACATTTTGGATTTCTGTTTAGAGAATTGACTTCTTTCTTTGGTGTTTGATCCATATATTTGTCCTGTATTCTTGTTGTGTTGATGTCAAAAGGAATGGGTCTGGTTAGACAAGTATTGGGCCATATCTGCACCTGAATTTGGACCATACATTAAACTTAGCATGATATTCAAACCTTTTTTTCTTTGTACTTTTCTAAAGGTGGATAGAAATTAATTCAGGAAAACCTTGTGAATACAGTTAAATGGCTTGCACTTTCCAAACTGGGTTTACAGCATGTTAGATCAAAGTATATTTCTTACTATGACCGTCGTTGTTTATATTGCTGCTGTCTTTTCCAGTCAATGTTTAAGAACCAAAGTCTTGTTATACAATTACTGTGTTCAAGGCAGCTATGACCGTTGAAGATGGCGTTCTTCTTGTTGCCATCATAATACCTTCTTTTTGTTCTGCATGCTGACATCAGAAATTGGGGTATTCACATAATGTTTGAAAGCCACTTGAGGTCTACTGCAGTTCTGATGTACTTTGCTTGGTTATTGGTTTATTTTATCTTTGCTACTTGATAGACTCTTCAAGGCATAAACTTGAAATATTTATATACAAAGAAAATAAAACAAAGTATGTAACTTGATCTAGCGGGCACTCTTTGGCTAAATTAAAGAGTGTATATTAGTTAAATATTTATTGTTGCTGTTACTTGTTAGAGGTTCGAACATTATCATTCGTTTGTATTGTTATTACAAAATTCCCTGTTCAGGTTGCTAATCCATCACTATTTTCTTTGGTTGAGCTTACAGGTTTGTATTGGCCTTGTGGTTGCTTTGAATTATCATAACCCTTTCTTGAGCCCGTACGAGGAGTTTCAGGTAAATCTCGTCTTTTAATTAGTCGTATAGTACTTGAGTCTTGGTTTGAAGTGCATGGTAAAAGATATATTACTCGTCTTGCGTTGTGTTGTTGCAGACAGAGTGGTTATTTCTTTTCCCTATTTTCTGTGGCTTGTCTGTAAATCATTCAGTCTACAGCAACTCATCCAGGAATCAACATTGCTTTTTCTCAACATATATTTTTATCTAGAAAGACTGGGGAAACAACTAAACATACACATGACCGTTTTTTAACCCCCTTTCATTCACATCAAATGCACTCGCCCATATCTATGATGTAGTTATTAAAGAATGTGGTACCATCAATACATTGTAGGAAATCTAAGACAAAAATTATCATTTTGGATTCTCGGAAGAAATAGACAGGTATTGCTGTAGAACAAGGTTTTGCAACAGTTCTTTCCAATTCATTTGTGGCCGTACTGTTTAAGCATTTCTAAACGAAGACCATTTTATATGTCACAACATACTAAATTGTGATTACTATCACCATGTGCTAGTGGTCCATATCCCATGTTTTTGGTATTGGTGCATTTATGTTCCTTATCTATACTAACTTCACCAAACTTAAAACATATTCTGGAATCTGGACACTCCTTAATGTGTTGCAGTCATAAATGTGCATTTAGTTATCAGAGCGTGAGTGTGTATTCTTCCATATTTGTTTTATTTTAGTTTGCTATGCTGATTTTCCCATTTCATGATATGCCTGTTCTCCAACATTGTTTTGCATTATCATGTCTGTACCATTGGTAACTGTGTATCTGTTGGTTTCTGTTCATATGTAAATGGTGATCAATAAACGTGACCATTAGTTGATAGGAAAATTTACAGATGTATAGTTGTGGCTCTTCTAAGTTCAACTGTGCAGACTAAAGTTTTGATTGCTCACTGATCTAAATAGGAAAGACTCTATTGTGTAGATAAAGGTTACAAAATAGAATTGTAGGTTCTTATAATATTTGGCCAGTTGCATAATTTCAAGAGTTCATATATGCTGTATTTTCGTTTTGGTTTTCTTTGGACAGAAACTAAAGCATCATCCTGCTATCAAACCACTTCTTGAGGGTGGGACTGTCCTCCAGTATGGGGCTCGCACTTTGAATGAGGGAGGTTTTCAGGTCTGTCATGATTTTCAATAGACAGAATTTAACATCTGTATAACAAGTCTGTAGAAATTTATCTCAGATTTTCCACATGTCCTGCATCATCTGCTATTTCGAGTCTGCTTTCATACGGAAGATATCATGTGCTCAAAAGCAATTCCTAGTGTGATTGTTTGTACCTTTGGTGCATATAGTTATCATTTGAGTTGGACTTAAAAGGGCACATGCAGCTGCAGTCCTCATTCTTCTATTATGATTTGGCTGCCTAATATATACAATGGATTGCTTTTCTATTGATTTCTTGATGTGATACAAATATGATTTGGTGCTAGTTAAATTTCAGTCTATTCCATATCCAGTTTTTCCTGGAGGAGCAATAATTGGATGTTCAGCTGGTTTCTTAAACGTGCCAAAGATAAAGGGAACTCATACAGCAATGAAATCAGGTGCCACTAACACCAATCTTAATGGCTTCCCTATTCTTATCTTGTCCCTGTCGCTTGAATATGTTTAAATGAGAACATAATGAATTAACAACTTCTACTTCTGTTTATTTTCTCTCTTTTTCCATTTTCTTAGTCTTAGTTTTGCAGCTCTGGTCAACCATATATTTAGTATATTTCTGAATTGTTGTATGTTTTTCCCTTCTGTTTGAGTATGCACAAGTCATTTTGCTTTTTGACCCATGGATAAGTATCCTAATCTCTTGTAAGTTTTGTTTGTTGCTGCTCTTTGGGATAATTGTAATGAGGTCAGATGGTTTGTAACGCACCTAAAAGATTTAATTTCAAGTTAGGTTAATGCTGATTTCATCCAGAATGTTTCTATTTGCACTTGCAGCAGTTGATCAAGTTTCAAATTTGTTCCTGACTTTACATGATTCTTGCAGGAATGCTAGCAGCGGAAGCCACATTTAATGTTCTTGAAAAGGGTTTGAATATGGAGACCTATTGGGATACTTTAAGAAGTTCATGGATATGGGAAGAGCTCCACAGGGCGCGGAACTATCGACCTGTTAGTTTTTTCTATCTGACCTGCCTAATTAGTAACCTCAAATTGCTGTCCTATTCAATTCTTAAGCAACTGCTAAAGTTATCCATATCAAGTGGGTTAACTTTCAATAAATAGTATTGTCACGATTATTGAAATCCATGACATTGTACAAAATGGTATTTTGTTTACCATATATTATTGTTTGTCCAAGTAGTTGGATAGTCAATTTTTATTTAATACTGTTCGTAAATTTCTTATCAATATGAGAGGTGCATCGTGAATGTGCTATGTATTCACAATGTACATATATTAGGTAGCCCTCGCAAACGAGTTAATTCCGAGTTTCTTCATTTAATTAAAAGTATGGGTTAATCTTGAAAGTGTTGCTTTTTATCCAATGGGTATCTGTGTTCTCTGCAGGCGTTTGAATACGGGCTTCTTCCTGGCCTGGCCATAAGTGGTTTAGAACAGTAAGTCCCAAGTATTAGAACTCCCTGTTGTGCTCGTTATCACATTAACTTTGTCTGCTCATAGATTTTGCAGCATTTTTTTTTAACAAGCCTTATTGTTGTTTTTGGGATGGTTTTGCAGCTACATACTGAAAGGGATGTTACCCTTCACATTGAAGCATGGCAAACCTGATCATGAATCAACAAATGTGAGGGCTTACACAGAAACTTACGTACATGAAATCAATATTTTGTAATGTGCACCTGCAGAAGCATGTTAGGGCGCAACTTTGTCGCAATGATGAGACAATTTATCTTTCTCTTTGTTAAATTACTCGTACAGAGACATAAGCAATTAGTGAGATTAAGATGGTTACTCGACCATAAGACATCATAGTCAACTTTTGAAAGTACATGGACTGATCAAATGATAAAAAATATGTTGCATCAAGATCTACGTCATGTTTGTTCAAGTTGGTGGTCTTCTGATGGATGTAGCAGAGGCTCTCATCAGAATTACTAAAATAGAACTGAATTTATTGTATTCTAATAGCTGGTAATAGATTTATTTAGATTCCTGAAGACTACTAATTGGTATGTTCTTCTATTTGCAGGTTGCACGTTTACATTCTCCTATTGAATATCCAAAGCCAGATGGGGTTTTATCTTTTGATGTGCCAACCTCTCTACACAGGTTTTGAACTATGAACTTGTTTTTTGTAATTTGTGCATCTTTGACTAGGGATGGCTATTAAAACTGGTCAGACAAGTATCTGAGCCCCACTTATCTAGCATCAGTTTTTGTACAGCTATACCAAAACATTTTATATTAAACCTGTTTTTGTTTTATGGATGGACTAGTTATTCCATTGCTTGAATCCACCCTTGGCCTCAAGTTTGTAATATATTCAGAATTCAATATATTATAAGGAATGTTACAAAATGTCTAAACTCGGAGGACATCGTACAAATTAGTAGTGCAAAATCCCAGTTTTATGATACAAGGAAATAATAATGACTTAGAGCTAACTTTTTCTGTGAATGAAAAAGTTGAGGCCAGTTTGAATTCTGTGAGGAAGAGTGTAACAATAATTAAACAGAACTACCTGTTTTTCAAGAGTGAAAAAGTTGAAGACAATTGTTTGTCAATGAGGGGCTTGATCTCTTTATGACATCCTCAGCTTGTAAAAGAATTGCTACAAACAAGAAAGAAATTCATGCATCCTTTCCTTTACTTCTCTGTTCTCTGTCCATTTACTTTACAACTGAAATGGTCGGACAATCAGTTAGAGAGAAACGTGAATATTCTCTTATTTGTTCAGATGTTTTAATAATGTCTAATTTATTCAGATGTTTTAATAATATAGTTACCGTCCTTTCTTTCTTAGGAGCAATACTAATCATGAACATGACCAGCCGGCTCATCTTCGCTTGAGGGACCCTAAGATTCCTGAAATAGTGAACTTGCCAGAGTATGCCGGACCAGAGTCACGATATTGTCCTGCACGTGTATACGAGTAATGTGTTTTCTATTGTGGCCTGTCTAGAGTTATCCTCTTAAAATAATTAGTGTCTCTTATGCCTTTCTCGTCTGGATCTTTAGGTATGTCCCAGATGAAGAGAATAACCTGAAGTTGCAAATTAATGCTCAAAATTGTCTACACTGCAAGGTAATATATAAAGCCACTGTAGAGGTTGTTGGAACTTGGAAACACCATGTTCCCGTGCACATGCACATGCACATGCACGGGAACATGGTGTTTCCAAGTTCCAACAACCTGCATATGCAAGTGGAGACAAATAAGTAAATGAATCATATGCATGTATGTGCATTAGAGGATAAGTTCAACGAGCACAAGTAGAACTTTATGAATGCTGATCATGCATAGCTCTATTTCATATCATATAATCTCCTCAAGATGATCCAGACCGAAACTTCAAAATGTGCATGTAAACAAACATGAAATGCTTGAAAAGATATGTGCATGACTTAGGTATCCTCTGGCACGGTTTTGGTTTACCTATCTACTGATTGTTTGATCAAAACTAGCTATTATAAACTTGAACTGGGTCCTATGCATATTGTGTTTAGGCCTTCGCATGATACCGTGTTGCCTAGTTTAGCTATGAACAGATTGAATCAATTATTGAAGCTGCTATGAATACAGCATGCTTGCACCATCTATTTCTGTATCTCAGCAATTCAGCTTGCATCTTTATATGTATTGCCATCTTAAATCCTCCAACCATTTGTATAACAATACAATTCTGCGTGAAGAATCTGATAATGCCTGCCTATAGTATAAAGTGTTGGATTTATATTATTTGGCCATGTTACGTATATGACACTCCCTTGCCTCCTAAGGAAGCACTATTAACTGGACTTCAAATATTGTTTTTTTTTACTTTTTTTCAGGCATGTGATATCAAAGATCCAAAGCAAAATATTAACTGGACGGTCCCAGAAGGAGGTGGTGGGCCTGGATACTCCATCATGTAGATAATTTATTTCCTCTCGAGAACTGAATAGAATAAAATAAAATGTGTAGATACCGCTCAGGTAGATAAAGTAATGAACCCTTGAACGTGTCTGTGAGGGTCAAGTTTTCAATATTAGAAGAAAAAGATGGAGATCAGAAGACATTTGTTTTACTTTCTTGTTAGTTGAAATTTGTTACATTTGATGATGGGTATTGAAAATCCATGAATGCGTGGCTAAAATGAGCACCATTGCTATCAACTGTCCACAGACTCAAGCAAGGACGCATGAGGTGTCGTTTGGTGCAAGCAGTACAAGTAATGAAATTTGCATTTGATCTAGTCTCGTTGGGTGAAACAGAGTTTAGAGCTGAGAAGACTTTTGTTTTAGCCCCGAGATTATCGTTTTGATCATCTTCCTTGTGAAGCAAGTTACAGCTGTGATGAGGTATTTTTTTTTTTTTTTTTTTTTATTTTTTAATTAATACAGACTATGTCTCATAATTTTAGTCTAGAGCTTTTGGCACCTAATATGTTGAGTGACGATCGACCCTGAGACCTCTTTCCAGTCACACAACTGGATTAACCAACTGCGCCATCCTTAATGGTTATAATAAGTCACACCTGCATAAGAAACTGTATTTGATTCGTTTTTGTAGGGCATTCGAAAATGAATCAAAATTTAACCTCTTAAAGATCCAAAGGGTGTGAATGATGTGTCTTGATTCCGTTTGTTGCCCTGTTTAGTTGTGAATTATCTTGGGTTTGGTTGATCAGCAATCTTCATCACTGAAATTGGTATCAAAGCATCAGTCCAGACAGCAGAATGGAGGAAAATTTATGGGATGGGGAGGTTATCAGGAACAATGAAAAGGGTGTTGAAGAACTGACAGATATGTTGCAACGTTTCAGGAACGAGAAAGCCGAGCAGAGATGAAAATTCAACCAGCGTTCTGGTGCAGATCATGAAAAATGGGATGAAAAGAGAAAAGAATGAGACTGAAGAACAAAGAAAAATAAGTCCTTAAAAAGATCGATAACTCAGACCCTATGTTACACTGACTTTTACCTGACAACCATTGGAGCAAGCCATTTAAGTCCACTTAGTCCCCTCTAAATCTCAGGTAAGAGCCTCCCATCAGGTACTAGTATTGCAGAAAAAGAACACGAAAAAATTGACGCTTCCGGTACACTGAGGGATGGTGCTAATTTGGTTAGAACATGCAGTAATTGACTCTAAGATTGTTCTCAATGGTTGTTTGACAATGAGTATAACAAAACAGCAAATATGCACTACACATCAGCAACCACCAATGAAAGACCCTCCTAATTGCAGCAAAGCTGCTAAATAGAAAACTATAGCATATTACAAATATAACCCATAAATTTAATCTCTAACTAAAATTAAATGTAAAGCTGCCTATGAGACAACTCTGGTTCCTAAGCAGGCTTTCAGGTGAAAGGGGGGAAAGAATGAAAGCAAAAGGCTTTAGACAAAAGACGCTATCTGACAACAAACTGTAAACACAATTTTGAACATTAACTGACCCTTGAATTTCCGGTCTGCTAGTATGATTTTCAATCCTTAGATACAGGTGGGTTTACATCTGATGCATTGTCCTTCTGGCTTGGTGAAGACATTGGTCCTCTCATCCTCACATCCCCTGACTGTTGTTCCTGCTGCAATTGTTGCTGCTGAAGCTGGTGCTGCTGAAATTGTTGATGTTGCTGCTTCTGCGATTGAATTTGGAGCTGTTGGAACTGTTGAGCAGTGAAAAGTGTATGCATGGCGTGATTGTTTGGATAGAATTGCTGGCCACCTCCGTAAGAGGCATAATTCATCGTTGGTCCACCATTTGGAACAGATTGTCCTGTCAGAACTTTCAGATGCTGGATTTCCTCTTTCAGTGCATCATTCAATGCTATCAGACACAAACAAAATGAGAACAATATTACTACAAGTAATAACAGCAGTCATTGAAAACAATTTTAATTTTGAAATCATTTATAATTAGATCTAGCAGCTCTTAAACCCCTTTGGGATAAATAAGGTTCAATAGAAGGTGCACGTGCCACATACTTTGATCCATCATTACAAACTTTTCATGGCCAGCATCAATTTGGTTTTGATGGTCATTAAGTCTACAATTGAAACTGAAAGCAGCTAGAGGCATACAAACTGAGACTACTTAAAGAAACTTTTATCTCAGCAATAAGATCATACAGACCATTCAAATAGCATTTGTACATGAGAAGGCATGAGCTTCAGAAATCAGAACACGTGATTACATGTTTCGTTTTAATATCTACAACATTCTTTTTTTATATGCACGCGTTTTTGTGGATAGATAAAATGAGAGGAAGTAAGGTAAAATCAAATGACCGCATTCTCTATAGTCTATATGCAAGAATAGATGAGAGATGAATGTAAAAATAGATATATAGTATCAAACAAGTATTATAGGGAACAAATGAAACTCGCTTATGTCTACCTAGTCACACCTATTAATATTCATAACACCCATTAATATTCATAAACGAAGGAGAAACTTTCTTAGGCAACACCTAAACTTGACAAATACAACTATTGAACTACATACACTTCTATTTGTCAGTGAGTGCTTACCCTGTAAACCTATTTGCACTTCTAAGTAACATCCTTGAGATTAAAAAAAAAAAAACACAAATGGATCTTTAAGTCACAATTTTATTATTTTATCAAGTAATTGGCCATATCATCATCAAGTGTGCAAGATAATATTGTCATGTTCCAAGACTTGTATATTAAGAGAACTAAACAGCACAAGCATTCAAATTTCGACCCTTTAAAGAAATCTCTCATAAAAAAATAATAGATTTGAAGAATATAAAGGACCACAAAGTTTAGAAACAAATTATCAATTAATACATCCAGAGAAACACAATATGAACTATGCAGAAAAAAATGGTCAATGCAGACTTCTGATTAATCTCAAATGTGTAAGAAATATTAAAATACAAAACTCGAAACTAAAATGTAGAACATAAACAATTAGCAATCCCCTCAAACAATTCTACTGATGAGATTTCCATTCAATTGGTCAACAATTCAACACAATCAATTATAAAAGTCACTTCAGAAAGAGAGAAAAGTGAAGGGGAAATGGGAACAAAAATAACTAATATACTTGGCTTTATCTTACCGTCTTGCAAGTGAACCTGTTGCTCCATTGTTTGCAAACGCAGTTTCAGCTCACTATTTTCAGCAGTCAAACCATTTGTATCTCTCTGTTCAAATGAAATCCAGAAGAAATAGGTCACATGTCATATTCATTGTATCGGATTACTTGACACTAAGAATGGATTAATATCATGCTTAGCCACCTTTAATCATTAACCGGCCACACATACATAGCAGAAACCAAAGTTCAATTAGACTGAAGGTCAGACATAATATGAGAAACATATGCTAAGCAGATTCGAATACCTGCAAAAGTGTCAATTGAGCAGACAATGAGGTCGCTTCTGTTTGCAGGGTTTGTACTTTCCTTTCAAGTTCAGCTATGTACCGCATCTTCCTTTCCTTGGACCTTGCAGCTGACTGCCTATTAGCCCATATCCTATAGCATGCACAAAAATAGTATGTAAGCACAATTGCTAGTGAAATACAAAATGCAGTTTATTATTATATGATTTTTGTGATAAATATTATATAGAATGGAATGAATTATAATGAAAGGGGTTGAAAGAGTCAGAATAAGCATATTTCAGAGTCAAAAGGAACAGGGGCAAGTCAATCATGAGGCAGAATTCACTTTGCTTAAAAAAACAAATCACTCCTGAAAAATATAAAACACAAGAACTTTGTATAGGGGAACTTGTATATAGGATATACTAGATATACCAGGTAAACAAAAATACCAAATTATTAGTTCTGTTTGAACTCAAATAAAGTTTCATATTTTTCAACTATTTTCAAAACTGACAATAATTTGGAGACGCCCATTAAGCCCGTCACCTTTTATATTTCCCATACGTGATTCATTATTCTTTTAGGAATAATCTTTTTATTTATTCTTTAAAATTATAGAGATGTAAACAACAGTGTGTTAGCATATAGCTACTATTATGATTGCAATACATTATACTTCTAATTTGATACTGAAAGGATCTATCCTATCTTTTTAAAGCTGCCATTCATCTATCTCAATATTGGGTACTTGGCAGTTGCAGGAACAAAGTTAAGAATATAAAAGAAGGTCCAGTTGGGCATTACGACAGAAAAGTAAAATAGAGAGCTATGAAGAATTAATTGATTTGCAGTATACTACTCAATAAAGATATGATGAAGCCAAAAACCTCAGAAAATTTTGGCATTCTGATTCTAAAAATGATAAAATCGTGTAAACACAGGCTAAACCAATAGTCAATTTGGTTGGCACCTATAGTGATTCTTCTCAGTCTCAACATCTCTTCATAATGTCAAATGCATATGGTGTTCGGTCTTGCATATGTTCGCAACAGTTCTAATTTATTTCCTCCTTTAGAATCTAATCGGGGCACACTCTCTAGACAACACTACTGCTACAAATACAAATATTGCTTCAAGCTAGCAAAAATTCAAAGGCTGCAAAATATAAGTTCAATGCCAATGATGAAAGAGAGCTTAACTATTCATCAGGTAGAATTATAAATGGCATGAATATTAACAACTAAGAATTTGAGAATAATCACATGGATAAGAGTACCTATTTGCAAATATTATTGCATTGGTTAGAGAACAAAAACAGAACCCATATCTTGCTCATAGAGAAATTATAATCAGCTCATCCCACAAAGAAATTATGCCACATAACGGAATATTAGACACAAAATAAATTATACTTAAACATAGTTTACTAAAAAAAATACCTTTTTGCACGCTTGGGATCAATAAGAGCAAGTTCTGCAAGCTTAGTAGCTGACATAGCCTTCTTGGTATCAGCTCCAGCACCATCCTCGGAGCCTGACATGAGCATCTCCGGCTTGATAGTGGTCGACCCGTCCATGGACTGGCTGTGCTGGTGCCTAATTCTGGGCCTCTCAACAGGAGCTACATTCTCAGCAGAAGCTCCTGGTGCAGGTGCTTGCGCTGAGCTTCCACCAACACCACCAGAGGAATTCTCACCCACTTGAAACGCAGATGTTGCAGAAGAAGCATTGAACTTGTCCATGTCAAGATACATGGAGAACAAGTCTTCTTCTGTCTCGTCCGAGAACGAAGGCCCATCTGCCCCGCCCACTACACCAAGCTCACTATCGAAGCTTATATCATCGGGAAGAGTGAGAATCTCAGAATGAGCACGCCGGTGACCCATATTCTTTGGTGGGTTATCGGGCATTCTACTGATATCATGACTGAACCGGTTCGCGTCCGATGACATACCACCGAATGCGTTACTTGCGGCGGAGAAACCCGAAAAACGCCCAGGAGGCGGTGGCGGAAACCCACCACTGTGTCCTGGAGATTTCTCCTTATCCATATATCAAATCCCTAGCCTTCAAACCCAATCAACAATAGATTGACCCACAAAGCGAAGCAATGATCCGATTTCTGATCCTAATTTCCTATCAAGCTTGATTCTTTTCCCTCAAATTGACACACCTAGATAACAAACAAAACCCTAGAACCATACAAACAGCAAACAGCAAACAGCAACAGCAACAAATCAAACCAAATACAAAAAATTACAGAGCTCAACAAGACCGATCACCGTAACCCTAGAAAACGAAGATCAAATTAGCACACAAACTGAGGAAAAGAAGGGAAGAAGAAGATGGCAAACCTACAGAGATAATTAAGCGGTCGAAGAAAAGTTTAGGCCAGAAATGTATAACCCAAATTTTTTCCAGGAAAATGTAGGGATTTTCCGGGAATATAGAAAATTTCAGGAAACGTGAGAGTGAAGAGAAAAAGAGGCGAATCCCGCAGGCTTTTCACATAAAGGAATCGAATGATCACAAATCACATGGATTCAGACGCAGAGATCTGAGAGAGAGACGAAGAAGCGAAGCTTCGGAGACTAGATAAAATGGGGACACATGAGTCACAATGTATTACACAGGTTACATGAATCTACACCGTCTGTGTAGTGGGCCCCACTTAAGATAGCGGTCCCGATTCGTTCAGCTTCGATCATGCACACAACTGATTCTGCCCCTGCAATCAACGAAGTTATTATCGTGTGTGTTCTCTTTGTCGTGCAACATACTAGTTTCAGCTTCTCCGTGTTGTACGTTGACTCAAGTATGAGTAGCATCTAAAACTTAACGGAGTAACATTTATATTGGGCCCCACTTCTTTTTTTTTTTTTTTTTTTTTTTTTAATTTTGGACTATCTTGAACTATTTTTTAATCATTTTATCGTGACATGTAAAGTTGGTTGTCATGCTCTCAAAGCTATGTTCAATTGGTTTTCCACGCTTGTGACACACTCGAAAATTTGGATAAGGTTGGGACTCATAGTGAACATGCTCAAAGGAACACTTCGCTTCCCGGGCGTCTCGAAAACTCATCATCTCACCAAAGAAATTCAACGCCAAACCACAAGACTTGAAAGCAATGGAAGTTATCCGTAGAGGCTTCTAGGGCTTCATTGTTCACCTTAGTGCACGAAGAAGGCATGAGGACTCTCATACTCATCCAATGCCTACATACAACAAGCCCGAAAGCAAGTGTCCTAGCCACAAGTGGGCCTCGAAGTGGAACTTACCTCGCCATTAACTAATCACATTTTGACACTTGACGAATATCGATGGTTAGTATAAAGTCTCCCTTCTTGGTAAGAAAATGAGATATTCATTCTCTCACTTATCAATCTTTCTCTACTTTTTCTTTCAAGAAACACTCTCTATAGCATTTGTGGTTTCAGTCGAGATCTCACCCTCAAGTATGAGACGATGTCCTGAAACCACTTCCACTATCTCCATTCTTTAATTAGGGAGTTTCCTCATGGAAGTCACAAGTTCAAGGCACCTCAACTAATGTACTTTTGACACTAAAGGTCGACAATGGATTTTAGGCAATGTTCTTAGAGAGTAACAATGAGAAAAATAACTTAACATGTGAATAACACGACACACTCTAATATACATGGATTAAGCATTTGAAATATGCGCCTCAAAAGTTAGGGTAAATTGTAACCAAACCCCTTGTACTTGTTTAAATAACTGAAATAGCCCTCGAGTACCTTTTACTATAGGTATGGCCCTTGTACTTGTTTCCTTTATTTATTTAGTCCAGATGACCTGCTACTGCAAGTCACTTAACTCAACGTCAACAAAAATGCTTTGTCACACATCCACATCTCAACGTCAACAACAATATTATATGATTATATTTGGGTAAAATGCTACATGACCCCTTGGACTTACCCGTATTTTGGATTTAGCTCTCAATTAGGATTTTGGGGTTTTTTTTTCCACGTCATCCATTCTTCGACGTGACATCATGAAGTGGCAACGCAGGCTGACGTGGCAGGACGAGCTGGCATCTACGCTGACGTGGCAGTCACAAACCGGCTACAGTGGGTCAGTTGGACTCTTTTGCAAAAAATGGTAAGATAAAGATTGGAAACTAGGCAAAACCCTAATTGAGGGCTGAATCTAAAATACGGGTAAGTTCAAGGGGTCTTGTACCATTTTACCCAAAATAAAAATGAATCAATTAATTAGTGCATTATGATATTTATTAGTATTTATAATTTATATTTGCTACTTGATTATTTGTGACCTTTTAGGTTTTTGAGGGGTCTGAGGATCCTTATACGATACTGTTGGTTCTCACGTCTCTTTCCACCAACTCCATAAATCTCCATGAAAATGCACATCCATTTCTTTTCCTTCAAATATTATTTAAATGTAGGGCAGTATTTAAATACTATTTCAAATGACAAGTTTTGACTCCATCTCCATACTATTTTTAATGTTTTCCATTTTCTGCCCTGCAACTCATGATCTGCTTATTCAACAATTTGTATTGGATTTTAGACTATTGGTGATGCATAAAAATAAATGCTTTATATGTACATGCTTGTAAATGTTTACGGTGATGGTGAATGAACAATGACTTTGAAATATATAAGGTTGAAACTCGGCTATTTTACAACAGTTTAACACATCACGAATTAACACTTGTACATTCTCTAATAAATGTGTGGACGCGTTATAGCTTACGGACTAGACTCTTAATGAAATTTCCTGAAGGTTGACTTTCTTTGCTACTGATACAGCGAGGGA
>JAYMTA010001721.1:0-18895 GCA_036897625.1 Pelargonium cotyledonis
TTATTTATTTAATTTAACCTTATCCAAATTTATATGTTAAGTAGTTTGCAATTTGTTTTGTTATATATATATATATAACTCTCATATTAAGTCAAAACCAATTTTGACACACAAAAAAATGGCATAATATATTTATAAGTCAAAATAGAATATTAGAGACATGCCAAAAAAATTGTATTTCAAAAAAATTGTACGAGCAAAGAGAGAGATGATGAACCTAAGCCAAATATTATTTGGTTTAGGCTAAGCCGCCAATAAAAGCGCTACACTTCATTAAAAATAGAAGAATTCAGCGGGTCGTTCCGCTCTCACAAATTCACTTAGGTGGGTAACTGAGTATTTTAATGAGGTGACTATCTCTCGTTGGTTTGACTTAGCCCTTGGCTTAAATTCTTTATTCTATATATATATATATATATATTCATCAACTACTAGTATACTATTCATCATTTTGTTGTTGTTTTGTGGCTCAGCCTTAGAGCTCAAAACAGCCATTTCTTCCATCTTCTCCAACAAGACATGAAAAACCCCAAAAAAGTCAACTTCTTCATTGCAAGCTTCATCACCTTCCTCATGCCCAATATTCCTGGAGCCCTGTCTGAGTCCTACACTGTTGGTGGAGAAGAAAAGAAATGGGACCTTAGTGTTGACTATGGATCTTGGTCTAGGCAATTCAATTTCTCCGTCGGCGATGTTCTTGGTAATATTTTCGATTCTTTCTTGGTTAGATTCAAGTTTTTCCTGTTTCTAAAAACTTGCATGATCTCGTGTTTTCACATGTGTGTTGACTTTAGATACTTTAAAAAAAATGTTCTGTTTTGATCACTAAATTATTTATTTTGTTTAATTTGAATCATTACGTTCTTAAGATCGTTATGATTTGACATTAAAATTATGACATATTGTTTCAAATTGATTCACTTTATAATGGTATCACAAAGTTGTCTTTACGTGACATTTTTGGTATATTTCACGTATTTTATTTGAAAACCAAATCGTTGAGTGCCAATGATTTCTAGTTGAATCTAATTTGATCAACAATTCACATATTAGTTTTCGTCCCAAAAACAAATATTTTCTCATTTGTATTGGATTTCGATTTTTGGCATTCGGTAAATGGCATATTAAACCTTTGCCCATCTTATGCTTCCTCGTTCATCCGTTAGGTGGGTTTCAAGTGATTTTCCAGCGTTCAATATCTTTGTCCATATCCATATGTAAGCTCAGAAACAAACCGAATTATTGTATTTTTTATTTCTTAAAATTTGATATCCTCGTAATGTTTCTTTCTACGGGCTGGTTTCTTTATCTATTTTGGTCCAACTCGGTTAGTTCGGTTCGATATCTAATTGAACTCTTTTAGTCCAATTCTCATCTAAAATTGTAAAACTTCACTTCAAAAGATTTATTTCAACATCTTTTAATTACAAAAAAGAAAAAAAAAATATCACACCCACTAACACTAACAATAAAATATTAAATTTATATGCAGTATTTAAATACAACAAAGGTCAACACAATGTTTACCAAGTCAACGAAGATACATACCAATCTTGCAATGCGAGCACGGGCGTGTTTGCCACGTACCTAACTGGAAATGACGAAATTACCCTTAAAAAAGCACAAAAATATTGGTTCATTTGTGACATTGAAGGGCATTGCCTTGGAGGAATGAGGTTTGGGATTGATGTCAAAGAAGCCACCGTGCCTCCTCCGCCGGATTCCACGGAGGCAGTGGTGCCGCCACCGCCGCCGCCGCCACTGAGCTCCGACGGAGGTTGTGATCGGAAAGTCGAATTTTTTTGGAGTGTTGTCGGTATTGCAGTTTTATTCAGCTCGGTGATATGAACAAGACAGGTTGTGATCGACAATTTTGATTGATGACCCAAACACTTAGGCCCGCGGCCCAAATTGCCACGTATCACGCTTTTGTTTCATGTTCAAGGATGTTTGCATGTTATTTGATTGTTTAATTTGTGTATATGGGTCATGTATTTATTTTGTCATTGTGTAAAGATTTGATAGGTTGGACCGACTATAACAATTAAATTGGTGCATTTATTGGAACGAGTTTAGTGTATCTTTGTCAGTCTTGGATGAGCTAATTAATTATATTTCTTTCGGTTGTAAGATGGGAACCGTTGTAGTTTTACAAGATTCCACTGCAAAATTCGAATAGAAAATACTGAATTTTATTTCAAATCTATGATAAAATTTTAGCGAATAATTTTATAATTTGAATTTGGGAGATACTCTAGACAATTTGAAGAAAAAACTGTAACATCACAAACAAAATTACCATTTGACTTGAATTTTGTTAGAACTCTACGTACAATTTAAAATGACACGAGACAATTTATTTGACAAATTATATACAGTATATTTTATAGTTTATATTTTATTTCAAATGAATAAATACTCGGCATATAAAATATCATTATTCTCCAGTTAAATTTCTGGCGCAATACCCCCAAATTATAAGAATCTAGACAAATTGTTTTTTTTTTTTTTAATGAGGACATATTGTTTACTTAATGTAATGTGATTTAGTCAAATTGTTAATAAAATAATTGATATATCCCGCCTAACAATAAAGTTGAGATTTGATTGAAATTTCATAAAATGATTACTTTTTAGGAATGAGTTGATGATTTTCAAATGCTATATTGATATGTAGTAGATAAAGAAATGAGTATAGGTAAATATGTAAATTTTATCTAGCTACAAAATGTTGGTCTTTTTTTATTTTCTTTTCTTTTTTCCTTTTAACGGAAAATCTCATATCTAGCATCAATAAATGAGAAACATTCATAGACGGTTGTAAATCTAACCAATCCATCGTGTCCGACTCAGTAACAAACAGCCTAGCTAAAACATGAGTCACCCGATTCGCAGACCGAGTAATTCAACAAAAAGAAACTGAAACAAACTCAACAAAAATAGACAAGACGTCTTGAACTATCAGACCCAGGACACTATAATCACCCTCCCCTCCGGTCTACAAAACCTTCACCCCTTCCTCAACGTCAAATTCAATAATAAGCGAATCCCAACCTCACGTCTCGATCCAACTCAACACCTCTCGAATTACACAATGTTGGTCTTAGTTTTGCTTATATATATATGTTGTAAAATTGAATAGAAAACTGGAATTGTTAATTTGATCGATCAAGTCAACGTTTATGTAACACTCGACTATGGAAAACTAACAAATTTTAGCCAACAAATTAAATTAAACTACGTATTATTACATAACTATGAGAAATTCATATCATTCGTCTGTCCAATATAATTTTGAAATTTCAAATAAGTATAGGTTGAGTAGTTGTTAGGAAGCAATTAAGCTACCCCCACTTGTACATTTATTGATATCTAACTTTAATTAATTCAACTTTTGTATATTTATAATTGTATAAATTATATGATCATTTTCAACTCTAAATATAGCTTAAATATTAGTATGCAATATTGTGTTTATAGACATTGAGTTGTTCATTTCCAAAAGCTTTGGATGCTCCATAAATAAATCACCCCATGTTTTAAAAAAATTGTTAAAAAAAAAAAGAACTTTAAAGTTTTTTTTTTTCCTCCCCGACCTAATCTCTATCCTATATGTTTAAATGGTGACATGACTTTTATGGTTTATGCTAAAATAATTGACATCCACATCTACTTTTAAGGTAAAAAAATGAACCCAAATTTTATTTCGCGGCCGTTTGGAGGGCGTTTTGGCCATTTAATATTTTTCATAAATTTTGTTTCTATTTATTTCATATTTCAAGTTAGAAATTTGGAGTAGGAAACGATATATTATGTTGCATGACTTCTAATAATTTGAAAATTTATAAATTATTGAAAGATTATAGTTTTCCCATAAATACATAGCTTTACCGTCCTAGTAAGAGCTGAATGAGAAAGTATATTATCCTCCCTTATTTTTGTCGTGCTCGGTATTGTCAATTCGAAACAATAATAGAACGTAGGGTACAATTTATTTTACAAGCAAAATTCTTTGTGGATCATAGTTTAACTTAAACAGATTGAACAATAAAACATTTGCATATTTATCATGCCCTGTTTTATCAAGTTTCGCATGACATTATCAAACCAAACAAATATGTAATGACCAACAAACTATTGACCAATTTGTTATTTGTCTTTAAAATTAGTATAAAGATGGTGAGTTTATTGCCTCCATTGTGGTTCACCCTTGACTTTAAGGGCAAAAAGTGAGAGAGAAGAACAAAGTACCTTACTTTAAGTTTAATGTGTAGACCCCAAAATAGTTAAGGAGTTTGAAGAAAATGACTTGTTTTTCTTAGGATGCTTGTGTCTATCCCTAACTAAGTGGGTTTTTAGTCAATATATAGATACACCCTCACACTATCTCTTACTAAGTGTATAGACTCTAGATATTTCTAGAAGCAATGAGATTTGTTCACTATGCAAAACTTTAGAAAGCTTCTAGAACAGATAACAATTTTATTTAAAATTTTGATTCAATTTAATACTATAATATGGTGTGAGAATTTTCAAACTGTATCTCTTATATTTTCATTTGAAATTATAGTAAAAATAATATTTAGAGTCAAATATTGAACCAGTTATATCACCTGCTCAATTACTAATACTTTCGCTAGGTCCTTGTCTTTCTTGTCCGGCCTGGAAGGGTGAATTGGTTCTCAATTGCTTGAGTTTATTTCCACTTTGCTAATTTTTTGTGTTGTTATTTACCCTCGATCTCATTTTTATCCGACCCTAATCCGACCCAACCAACTTTCGAGTCGGGTCGGAAAAATGTTCAATCTAATGTATTTTATACATAAAACTCGACCTGACGTGAAAGTTGTCAGTTTTAACCAAACCGGAACGTTTATAGTAAAGTACTAAAAGAAAAGATAGCTCTTCTTTATAAACTCAAATAACTCACCCCATACTGCATGCAGAGAGACTCGAACATGAGATCTCTATGAGAATCCGAAGCACTAATTAACTGATTGGTCCAACCTGTTTTGGCATCATATCTCATTTTTTAGTACATTAGCATACGATTTTAGAATGCAACAGTATTTATCTATTTATTATCTAATTTGATTAGAAATGTTTAAGACAATATTTATGACGCAATCACGACGTCATGGGACCGCATAGCAAAATATTACATGTACACGAATTGTGAACCGAACCTGGTCTTGCTTTCGTTTTTCCGAGTCCAATTTCTCGCAAAAAGTCCCAATTTTGACCGTTACAAGAACGGTAAGGAAAAGACCAAATCGTCCCAGAATCGCACCAACAACATTCGCATCCGATGATCATAGTATCTGCCGACAACAACCACACGATCCTGTAGTTGGAGTTTCTGGGCGGCGCGTAAGTAAACAGATTTTTGTTGACTTGGGTTTTTATTTATTTATTTAATTTTCAATCAATCGAGTTACAGAAGTGACGGAGAGAGAGCAGAAACAGCTCGTTTTCAGTTCGTTGGTAATTTTATTTTATTTTATTTATTTTGATGTGTACTTTTATTGTTTTTTTTTTCGTTTAGTTAGTTGAATCTTAATTTTCTTCTGGGTCTGGTTTTGATTCTTTTGTTTGTGTTTTTATCTATTTTTTCTCTTTCGTTTGTTTGCTTGTTTTGAGTTTGTGTTTTGGGTTTGTTGTTTTGAGTTTTTGGGTTGTGAGTGTATGTTTGAGTAATTGATTGGTGAATCTGTTTGGTTATTGAGAAACCATGGGAAAAGAGTAGGAAATGGGTTGGTGTAAAGTATGTGTTTTTGGATTTTTTGCTGTTGTTGCTTGAGTTTCTGATTATGAGAGGAGTGAATATCTGAGCGATTGATGTATTTTGTGGTAGCTTCTGTTTGTTTGCTGAGAAAAAGTTGGAAATGGATTTGGGGAGCTATTTAATATTGGGTTGTTAGGTTGAGAGTGAATACCAGAGCAATTGATCGATGTATTTTTGAGGTATACTGTTGATGTATTTTTGAGGTATACTGTTGATGTATTTTTGAGGTATACTGTTTGATTGGTGAGAAATTGTGGGAAATGAGCAGGAAATGGATTTGAGGAACTAATTAATCTTGGCTTGTTGGGTTATGAGTGAAAACCAGAGTATTGGATTGAGGTATTTTGGGGTACTGTCTGTTTGGTTGGTGAGAAATGGTGGGAAAAGAGTAGGAAATGGATTTGGGGAACTATTTATTCTTGGGTTGTTGATTGAATGTCTGTGTAATGAGTTAATATTTGATTATTTGATTGAATGTTGCGACGCTCTGTTTGGTTGCTAAGAAATCGTGGAAAAAGAGTAGGATATGGGTTGGTGGCTAGTATGTGTTTTTGGATGGCTTGTTGCTCGAGTTTTTGGGTTGTGAGGGGAGTGAATATTTGAGTAATTGATTGATGTAATTTGTGGTATTCTCTGTTTGGTTGCTGATAAATGATCGGAAAGAAGCAGGAAATGGATTTGGGGAGCTATTTTATTTTTGCTTGTTGAGTTATGAGTGAATATCTGAGTAATGGATCAATGTTTTTTGAGGTACCATCTGTTTGATTGCTGAGAAATGGTGGGGAAAAAGCAGGAAATGGATTTGGGAACTATTTAATCTTGAGTTGTTGGGTTACGATTGAATGTCTTGAGTAATTGATCCATGTAATTTGAGGTACCTCTGTTTGGTTGCTGAGAAATGGTGGAAAAAGGGTAGAAAATGGACTACAGAACTATTTAATCTTGGGTTGTTGGTTGATTGTCTATGTTTTGGGTGAATATTTGATTAATTGATCGATGAATGTTGTAATGCACTCTGTTTGGCTACCAAGAAATAGTGGGAAAGGAGTAGGAAATGGTTGGTGGAAAGTATGTGTTTTTGGATTGTTTGTTGCTGAGTTTCTGGGTTGTGAATGGAGTGAATATTTGAGTAATTGATGGATGTATTTTGTGGTGTTCTCTGTTTGGTTGCTGAGAAATCTTGGAAAAGAGTAGGAAAGGGATTTTGAGAGCTATTAAGTCTTGGATTGTTGTGTTATGAGTGAAAATCTGGGTAAGGGATCGATAAATTTTGAGGTACAGTCTATTTGCTTGCTGAGAAATGGCGGGAAAAGAGTAGGAAATGTATTTGGGGAACTATTTAATTTTGGGTTGTTGGTTGAGTGTCTGTGTTATAAGTGAATATTTAATTAATTGATTGAATATTGTGATGCACTCTGTTTGGTTGGTAAGAAATCGTGGGAAAAGAGTAGGAAATGGATTTGGGGAGCTATTTATACTTGGGTTGGTGAGTGGAAATTATGTGATTTTGGATTATTTGCTGTTTGAGTTTCTGGTTTATTAGTGGAGTGAATATTTGAGTAATTAATCGATGTATTTTGTGGTACCCTCTGCTTGGTTGCTGAGAAAATGTAGGAAAGAAGTTGGAAATGGATTGGGGAACTAGTTAATCATGTGTTGTTATTTGATTTTCTGGACTATGAGTGAATATTTGAGTAATTGATGGATGAATGTTGTGGTTCACTTTGTTTGGTTGCTGAGAAAACATGGGAAAAAGAGAAGGAAATGGGTTGGTGGAAATCATCTGTTTCTGGATTGTTTGTTGCTTGACTGCCTGGGTTATGAGTTGAGTGAATAGTTGAATAATTTAGCGATGTAATTTGTAGTTCCCTCTGTTTGGTTAGTAAGAAAATGTGGGGAACGAGTTGGAAATAGATTTGGCGAACCATTTCATATTTTGGGTTGTTGGGTTATGAGTGAATACCTGAGTAATTGATCAATGTATTTTGAGGTACTCCCAGACCCCAGTTTGGTTGCTGAGAAATCATGGAAAAGAGCAGAAAGTTGATTTAGGGAACTATTTAATCTTGGGTTGTTGGTTAAGTTTCTGGTTATGAGTATATATTTGAGCCATTGATCGATCCATGTTTTGTGGTAGCCTCTGTTTGGAGGCTGAGAAACCGTTGGAAAAGAGTAGGAAATTGATTGGGGGATTGATTTATACTTGGGTCACTTATTGTATGTCGTGGTACTTAGCTGTTTGGTTGCTGAGAAATCATTGGAAAAGAGTGGGTAACAGATTTGTGTAACTATTTAATCTTGGGCTGTTCGTTGAGTATTTGGGTTATGAGTGAATATTTGAGCAATTGAACGTTGTATGCTGTGGTACCCTCTGTTTGGTTGCTGAGAAAATCGTGGGGAAAGAGAAGGAATGAAATGGATTTGGGAAACTATTTAATCTTGGGTTCCCGAGTATTTGTTGCAGTACTGCTGAGAAAACTTGTGAAGAGAGTGGGAAACTATGTATTCCTAGGTTGTTGTATGAGTAATTGATCGGGTTTACATCAGGCCATTAGGGTACCCTTTGTTTGGTTGCTGAGAAAACTTGGGAAAAGAGTAGGAAATAGGTTGTGAAACAATGTATTATTGTAAATCATTTGTTTTCCGATTTGGGTTTTCAGTCTTGAATTGTGAGCATCAAATATTAATCTGATTTTTTGGTTGTTGCTTGAGTTTCTAGATTATGAGTAAATATTTGAGTAATTGATTATATTGCGGTAACCTCTTGTTTGGCCACTGAGAAAATGTGGGAAAAGTGTAGGAAACAGGTTAGGAAACAATGTATTTTTGTAAAGCATTAGTTTTTCCGATTTGGGTTTATGTCTTGAATTGCGATCATCTATCAGAAATTTGGATTGGGAGTTTATTAGGGGACGGAGTTGATATTAGATATTATTTTAATAACTATGAGGTGTGTAGCGTTCTAGTCAGAACGATTTAGAATCAACTTTGATTTTGGTTTCAATTGCGTTTTTTCTTTGAAATCGTGAAATAAACTTGAGTTTAAAGGTAAGAATCTTTCTTCGTACTTCAATAGTCAATTTCGTAAATGGACTAGTATAAGTAGATTTAGCATTTCGAGATTGCCAACCTTGACCCAGTCCGCAAGAAATGGTGTGGGTTGCCGATCCAAAAGTTAATCAGGATTGTTTTGTGCAACCCAAATCCGCTAAAAATGTGGGTCGGGGTTCAGGTACCCACCGGTTCGGGGTTCAGGTACCCACCGGTTCGGGTCCAAATTGCCAATGTTTTTACTTGTATATCATGATCAAATATTAGTGGCACAGTCAAACTCTAACTTAGTCCATGTTCCCTCTAACCCCATTTTCAAAGTTACTTTCTTGATTAGATTGTAGTAGAGGTGGCAATTCGGGTTTTGAGTTGGGTTTAAAATCCCCAACCTGAAATGAGTGCGGGTTTGTTTGGGTTTCACATGCATAATGTGCGGGATAATGCGGGTTTGCCCTACCTGACCCCTATTTTCCAACAAACCCTCAAACAGAACCTGCAAAATTTTGTGTTCGGGTGCCCGTGGGTTCAGGTTTAAATTGCCGGTACTATATTGTAGTCACGCTCCTCTTTAGTTTCACCTGTGTTATGTTGACTTCTTATTTTCACCGTGTTATGTACATAGGTTAACCCGGGGAAGAGATGGCAGAGACAATGAAAGTGCACCCGGATTGCCCTAATGCGTCCAATCCCTACCATGAATGTGGTCAGTATTGCACCTCAAAAATCGTCGAAGCCACGGGCCGAAAAGGCAAAAAGAGCTCAGGTAACTATCCATTTCCTCTCATCTTCATTGCAAATTTTTCTTCGGGAGAGTCGGGGCTAGGGAAAAAAATTGAATTACACCCTTTCATCTCGGGTATAAATATGTTGGTTCTTTACCTCGCCTATTGTTGATCACTTGATTGTTTATATTTTCGTCCCGTTAATCTGTTTCCTCAAAAGCACAAAGGTTCACTTGGTTTGTTTTAGCATATTTCAGCCGTTGAGAAATTCAGTAGAAGCTTGGGATGCTTTTTGAACTCTGTAGTGTTAATCGGTCCAGTAACTATAGTCTAAAATAGACTATGGTTTTTATGATTTGCAATACTTGTGAGCTCTCCAATGACCTCGCGTTGTCGAGCTAACAGAAACCAAATACGATTGTTGATTTTTACACAAATTGAAATTTAAGATTTAGAGAAATCATGAGAAAGGAAAAGGAAAAAGTCCGAATATTGGTGTCGGAATCTGAAAAGATTGAAATTTTCAGTGTTAAAATCTTATTATATGTGTAAAACTATAACTTCGTCATGTCCATGGAAAAAATGAAGTTACATATATCTTGGTTGGGAAAGTCGGAAATAGAAAATTCAGCTTCTAACTTGTACTCGTTTCTAAATACGTTTTTCTCATTGCAGTGCCTACTCTGCTGAACGCTCCTAGAAGCTTCGACAGGAGAATCAAGGAATCGAAAACTCAGCCAAAGCCCCGGCAAGTGCCTCACAGTGTCTCAGCCCCTATGGAATACGCAGCGGACACAACTCTGTCACCTCAGAGTAAGAAAACGGCGGAACCTAGGAACGTCGAGCCTCCACTTGTATTTCATCCGTATTCTAACAAGATTCACGATGAAGATGCCATTACGGTACGTTCTCCCTCTCTCTGACATAGTGACACACGTGCATGCACGCCACAAAATTTCCTATTTAATACTCTGTCTGTCTCAAAATGAATGTTCACTGTCTCCATAAAAAATTGTCACAAAATGAGTGAAATTTTTCCTTGCATTACCAAGAATATCCCTAATATAATTTTGTTAAAACATGAGCACATGGGGGTGTACTGGAGAGTATTTTATCTTAGCCAACTTCTGCTTAGTTAAAATCTCGAGTTTGTTATAATAAGAGCACGTGAAGATTGAGGGTATAAAGGGAAAAATTCGATTAACTAGCTTATTCTTAATTCTTATTAAAAAGGCGAAAGTGAGCACTCATTCTGTGACGGAGGGATATAAATATTTTGTCGTAAAATGAGTCACTTCTTGTGTGTTAGTTATGCATGAATTAGTGAAATTGTTTTTATAATACGTCAGTTAAAACTCGCCGATATAGTTACGGTAAGAGCGTTATAAAAGAAAAAGTTCAATCCTAACCAACTTCTCGTTCATTTTACAAAAATATGTCGGTGGGCATTCCTTATGAGATGAAGGTATTTAAACTCTGTCACAAAATTAGTATCTACTTTCTGTTTTGGACGAGTTAGTTATGCATGAATTGTCGAGAATGCCCTCACAATAAGTTAGTTAAAACTTATTTTGTTACTGTAAAAGTACACGAGGGTATAAATGGGAAAGTTAAGTTTAGGCACTCATTTTGAGACGGATGGTGTATTCATTTGGTTTCTCTCACAATTTGTTATTCTTTGACAGCCTGCTTCTCCCGACAACAATCCGAAGGACAATTTGAACCCGACCAAAAATATGACAAATCCAGTCAAGCCCGAACAGAACGGAAAGCTTCAGGCTCCATTGGAAGTGGTCTCATCCCCAGACTCCGAGGCTGCACGAGGCAACCAAGCTCCCGCTAATCGCTCACTGAGCTTCAACTTCTCCGGCATCACAGGAGACTTCGTAGACAGCGACGAAGAAGAAGCGCTCTCTGTGATATCTGACTACGACTCCCGAGTGTGGATCGGAAAATACCATGTGAAAGCGAGCATCAACTCGATCCTGCAAGCAATCTTCAAAAAACACGGAGACATCGCAGCGAATTGTCAGCTAGAGTCGCTCGCTTTGCGAGCTTACTATCTAGAATGCGTGTGCTTCGTGGTGCAAGAGCTCCAATATTCTCCGATCATGCACTTGACCAAATCAAAGCTCCGGGAAATGCTGGCGATCCTCAAAGACGTGGAATCCGCACAAGTCAACATAACTTGGCTGCGTTGGGTGGTCAACGAGATTATAGAACTCATCGAACCCATCACGCAGCAACGCGCCATTGAAGCTGCGAAGGCCTCAACGAGGAGAGAACTCGAGACCCAGATGGAGGATTTGGCCAAGAAAGAGAAGGAGCTCGAAGCTGCAAAGGCGAAAATCGCGGAAACCGAAGCGAGGTTGAGCCAGATTGAGAGTGAAGCTTCTGAATTCAGCAAGAACTTGGCTTCTATTAGGTCCAAGGTTGAAAATTTTGACATGAAATCATTGTTAGATCAGATTGTGTAGCTACTCAACTTCAAAAAAACTAGACAATTTGGAAAGTACTAAATAAATAAATAAAACATGAACAATGATGTTACATAAGATGCTTGAAGTTGCAAAGGATTTGAAGGATTATAAGTAGTGTTGTAATATCATTATTACATGTCTTATATATGCTTTTGTTAGGGAATTTTTATGGTATTGAATTATTTTATAACTTAAAGAGTTCATTAGTTCCCTTATATTTTGGTTGCAAGATATATTTTACGCTCTATCCGTTTTAAAATAATTATCTACATTTTGGCACGTAGGGAGTGTTTGTTATAATATTTGAAATTTTGCTCTACGTTTTTGTATCAGTCACGTTCTGGTGTTAATTTTTCCAGCTACTCGTTTCGGTATTAATTTTTGCCTCCATATCCGTCTTGTTACCCGTTTAAGACAAGAAGATTGGGTTTGCACCGGGTTTGGGTCCAATTTGTCCAATACAAAAGTTCATACGGGTAACAGAATTAAGTGATTTTATATGTCTTAACACAAATAACTAATCGTACATTCGTAATAGTATCAACACGAACACGACATTATTGAACTTGTTGAAAACTCCAATACCAAAATGATATGATTTCAAAATTAGTGAGAATAAAAGAGGAACAGTTATCTCGTGTTGTGTCGCATATAGATAAACTATATATATTAAAAGAGAAAAAAAAAAGAATATTGCACTTTTTTTTTAGCCTACGCTACAGTTAATTGGAAAAAAATTCCCAAATCCGTTTTTTTTTTTTTTTTTTTTTTTTTATTGGCGCTCTCGCTCTGTAGTCTCTTCCTCAGTTGGACCTCTCAGCCCCCAAATCGAAAACCCTAGAGGAATCGCCATCGGATCAGTTTCTTCACAGGTTCGTCTCTCTCTAATCCTCTACGATACCTTGTTTCTCTCTCTTTCTAGGGCTTGTTCGTAGCTCCGTTATTGTTTGTTTGGTTGCTGCGAAATCTAAGGAAATTTAGCATCAAAACTGCGAACGAACTCTTCTATTTGGTTCATTAGGTGTTGAAATTGGATTCTTTGTTGGTTTGACTATCGTTTTCCTGTTTGATTCTGAAATACAATGCAGAAATTACAGTGGTTTGATTATTTGTGCTTCGAAGCTCTCTCTCGCTACCCAAACACGGGTTTTTAGCTTTTAAGTCGATTGATTTGGTCCATTTTAGCTTCTTGATTTTGTGTTTTGGCTGGTAAGTTTGTGTCACGGTCACATGGATTGGCAAGTTTTGGTTACTGATTGCTTAGCATTGGCTTCTAGTGAATTTATTGTCAGTGTTTGGTTGCTGCGAAACATTAGGAAAATTTATGTCATGGGTGCAAACTCTTCTACTTTGTTTACTAGATATTGGAATTGGATTCCTTTCATCCTTGGTTTGATTATCTTTTTACTGTTTGATTCTAAAGTAGGATGCATAAATTACAGTAATTTGATTTTTTGTACATTGAAGCTCTTTCTCTCAGCTTTCTCGCCACCCAAACTTGGGGTTTGAACTGTTGAACTGATCGATTTGTTCGATTTTAGCTTATTGATTTTGTATTTTTGGTTATATTTGTGTTACGGTGGATTGGGAATTTTGGACCTTGTAATGAGTGTTGGTTACTGAAAGCTGATAAATGGTTTAATAGTGATTTGTTGTTTATTAAACAGTAGTGATGCTTGTTCTTTTATCTCAGTATCCGATTTGGTCGAATTTAACTTCTTGGTTTTAGCTTCTGGTTAAATAAGTTTGTGTCAAGGGCAATTGGATTGGGAAGTTTTGTCCTTGTAATGAATTTTATTGTTTGTTCAACAGTAAGGTGAAAGTAGCAGAGGATGGCAGATGGGAGAAGAGTGCATCCAGATTGCCGAAACGCATCCAATCCTTATCATGAATGCAGTGAGTATTGCTTCAAAATAATTGCCGAGACCATGCCACGGGTCGATAAATCAGAATCAGGTTTGTTCAGTTTCGGATATGGTTGCTTTTCTTTTTCAGATTGATCAAGTTTTGATGATTGTGTGGCCCTCTTTTCTTAATATTCTTAGGTTATTAGTTATAGAAATAATGAGAATTCTACGGATACTAGTGTTTCTTTAAGTATTTAGTGTTAGATTGGTTCTGCTGCATTTGTTGAACAATTTATAGATATTAGTCTCTGACTTAAATTTATAGAGTAAATCAGAGCCATTTGAAACAGATACTGATCTATCCTGTATGGGGCTGAATATTGTATACTTGTATTGTATTATATTCAATAGAAAATGAATTCTGCTCGTCAACCATCTATATGTAGAGGACCAACTCATCTAATAGCTTAAATTGATAGTTGAATAATCAATATTAATCTAGTCTAATGCGCTCCCTCATGTGGAAGGTCATTGTGACCTTGCACGTGGTTCAAGCACAACTCTTCTTCTTGCCTTGTGCTGGAAATATAACATATTTATAAAAATTAGGGTGGTGGCCTCGAACTTGTGGTCAATCAAGTTTTCGTACCATATAGAGGACCAACTCAACTAAAAACTTAACTTCAACAGTACAATGTGAAGGCCCAATAATAATTTTATACTCTTTAAAACTATTATGTCTTGTTTCAGCTATTACTATATTAAATATTTATCAAGCAAAATTCTTTGTATCATTCAGAAGCAATGCAAGCTACTGCCACCGGCGGTCAGTCTAGCATGGGTCCCCCTAATCAGGATGAAGATCTAAATAATGAAAGAGCTGATAGTGAAGAAAAAGATGACGACAATGATGATCATGCTGACGCTGAGACTGTCCCAGAAGATTTCTCGAACCTCACTGGGAGGAAGAAGAAATTGTTTGAGTTACGCCTGAAGATGGTAAATTTAACATACTGTACGATTTACATGAGCTCAAACTTTACTAAATCTAAATATGACCTGTTCTATTGTCTAAATATCAATAATCTCTTATGAGTTTGTAGAACGAGGCAAGAAAAGCCAATCAAACTGCCATGGTGGCTGAGAAGAAAAGAATGGAAGCTCCTCCGGAGTCAAGGGGCATTTCTAAACAAAAATGGATTGAAGAGAGGAAGAAAAAGATAGGCAAACTTCTGGATGCAAATGGTTTGGATATGACAAAGGCGTACATGCTAGATACACAAGATATGGCTGAGACAAAGTATAAGAAGTGGGAAAAGGATCCTGCTCCATTTGGCTGGGATGGTATGTGCCAATTGCTAACTAGTATTTATATTTTATTCTATTTTCTCGTGTATATGTTTTTGGGGTCATTTGATCCCCCTAATAATGAATATGCACATACACAAGCATAGACATTCGTTTCTCTGTTGATAATACTCTCAATTAGATCTTGACTATTTGAACCTGAACCCGCTGGCACCCAAACCTGCCCCACATTTTTGAGGGTTCGGGTGCATATATAGACCATATTAATGTTTAGGCGGGCAAACCGGCACGAACCTGCAACCTTATCCGCTAACCCAACCCGCACGAATAGCGGATAAGGTTAGGTCTTTTCAACCCGAACCTGAATTGCCAGCTATACTCTGTATGCTGTCATGCTTGTCTCTGTTTATGTATGATTGTGCATAAACACATATGGCTAGCTATTTGGATCTATCATCTATCTATTAGGGTTCAGAGAAATGTACATTTGTTTGTCCATCCAAAGCTTCGTGAGTTTATAGTCTTTCATGTAACATACTTCTTGAAATTGTTATTCACAAGGATTTCCGTATGCCCTTATTTGTTGTGTCCTATTCCTTGTATCACTTGTGTAATTTGAGGAAAATTGTTTCCGCAAAACCATTCAGCCTTGTTCTCATTGCTAGAAGTTTATGTTTCATAGTGTACGGGCTGTATAATGCTCTGACATTTAGTCTTGCATCAGTTTCTTTTATTCAAAACTCTTCCATCATAAATGTTTTTTTATCAAATTTCTCTTTTGTTAGATTCATGGGTGTCATCGGGGAAAAATAAATTTGATGATGAAGCTAACTTAGTTTTGGTACTACAGTTTTCAATCAGAAAACATTGTACAATGCATACAAGAAGAGGACAAAGAACGTCGAGGTGAATCTAGAAGAATATAATAAAATGAAAGAAGCTGATCCAGAGTTCTACCGTGATGCCTCAAGTCTCCAATATGGGAAGGTACTATAAATTGTTCCGCCAGGACGTTACATTAGCGTTTGGATTAATAAAATTGGAATGAGAATGAGATTCCAGTTCCAGAGTCATTTATATGACCAAAAATTATAATCCAAACATGAATAATGAGAATCTCATCCATGAACAAATTTTTTAGTCCAAATGCTACATAAGTTGCTTTGAGTTCAGTATTGTAAATTTTGGCTTTTCGATTTCTCCATTGTGCAGGCACCGAAGACTTCCGAGGACAAGATAGAGCGGATGGTGAAGGAGCTGAAGGACCGCGATGAGAAGCGCCAATCATTTAGTCGGAGAAGGAGGTTCCACGAGGAGAAGGATATTGACTCCATCAATGACCGTAACGAGCATTTCAACAAGAAGATTGAGAGAGCCTTCGGTAAATACACGCTGGAGATCAAGAATAACCTTGAGCGAGGAACTGCTTTGCCTGACTAAGGTTCTCGCTGCTCCAACATATTTTCTCGATCTTTTTCTTCAGCTCCTTAAAGTTGTTTGTCGAGGACAAGCTTGTGTGTACCATGTTTCTAATTGGCTTTGACGCCCTACTACATAAGTCTGGAATATAATCTTTCGTATTTTTGAATTCCAGTGAACTTGGTTCGCAATTTTATTATACTGTATAACATGTATGATGTATATAGTCTCAGTAACGAAGTGCATGTAATATTAAAGGTAAGTTTGGGCCTCGTTGTATATCAGGTCTATAGGTAGCAATTTGGACTGAGTTCGGGTTAGGTTTTTCGGGAACTCGATTTGCAACTTAGGATCAGAGTTGAAAATGCAGAAACCCCATAGCCTATCCATCCGCAAGAGGTTTTAGAAAATGCGACCTCACGAGCATTTCTTTCTTTCCCGATTCGAAAAACATATGCGTCTATTTTATGTAACATGAACTCGCAAAAAATGCGAAAAATCTCAGTATAATAAAATTTTAAAATTGTCAGATGATGACAAAATAAATAATGAAGGACAATTATTGACATCAATACAAACTTGCTCTGTATTATTGAGAGACAGAAAACCCATGTGATTTTCTGTGAAGATGTCCGGTATTTGCGGGACACGTGGCAAGTGGACAGATGATGAGCCCTCTTTGGTAGGCCTATAAAGCCCAAATAAACCTTTCCAAATATAGCTACAATGTTGAGCTCAGCTGAGCTGTCCTTGAAAAGCAACAACTGAAATCAGCAGAATCAAAGAATCACAAATCCAGGTAGATATGGAGCTGACACGTGGCACCAAGGACGTGTTAAACGTTACAAGAAATTGACAGGACTTGATTGGAACATAGTTACCCACAAAAATCTCGGTTGAAAATAATTGGTGCATGTAGCTAAACGTATGTATATTGCATGTATGCTGACGTGATACATATACAATCACACATAATTTCTGTATTGAAAGGGGATGATGTGAGATTGAGTTAGATTTTGAAGAAAGAAAAAAAGATTATGTGACTAAAAATGCATCAAATCAATCTACATATAATATACATGTATGTAGCTACATTTAAAGATATGTTTCCATATTAACATGATAGTGTAATGTGCATAATCATACAAATTATCAACTCTAGTTTCACGTAGTTGTTTAGATATCAGTCGTTAGATTGAAAATTTCCTTTTTCCCAGGTCATCAAGACATCAACTAGCCGTATCTTTTATAAGAAGCTAATAATAAATTGTTAAAACCTACTAATAATCAAGTAGCACTTTCTTATGTAACAAATAAAATTCCACTACTCGTCCATCGTGACCTCCACACCGTCTCTACCGCCCACCATCGCACCACCTCATCGTCGTTTCGCCGTTGCAATCCCGCTGCCAGAGACTCTGACCAAGAGTTGTCCCAGGTTCCTCGTCGTCATTCGTTGGAGTTGCTTCTCAAAGCCTCTTTTCGAATTTCTGGACCCGCGGATCGGAGGTAACATCTACCCGGTGGAGTGTACCTCGCAGTGAGCACAGCTTTCTACGGGCACAATGGCTTTATCCTTGTTTTCTTTATTTTGGTTTTTTTAGGTTGTTTGTAAGCGTTATGCTTAGTTTGTCTAGCAGTATTGTTAATTTGTCTTCCATTGTTGGAAGTTCTTCCTTGGTTGGAAGTTTTTTGTTCATTTGGCTGTTGAGTGGTTTGTTTGGGAACACTGATGTGCGTTCATCGGATGAAGTGAGTAAGAGCGAGTCTGCTTGTTCCACTTTTGCAGTATATATATCAACCAACTATGTGACAGTTGGACGTTCTTTTGAACATTTGGGATCTGTGATTCGAATTCCTGTGGAAGTCGATTATGTGTCAGGTCTTTTCGAGTCTGTAAGTCACTCTTATGCTTAATGAATGAAATATTGTTTGTTTTCAAAAAAAAAAAAAAAATCTAATTCAGAGAACTTTTTTACTTTTAATCCAAATAATTAAGGATAAGAAAGTTCTAAAAGTCACAGGTAGAGATAGAATAACGAAAAATAGTAAAATATAAGGTCAACTTTGTAATTACAAAATTTTTTTTAGGGATAATGGCTGAAAACTACTCTGAACTTGACACCATTTGCAGTTCACTACTCTTAACTTTGTTTTGTACTTTTTGACTACCCTGAACGATTTTTTTTTTACTCCGTTAGATTTTCCGTCAATTTTGACGGAATATTCCAAAAAACCCCATGTGTCGTGCACATGACTGGAAAAAAATAATCAAAATGACAA
>JAYMTA010001722.1:0-18892 GCA_036897625.1 Pelargonium cotyledonis
GATGTTGCTAATAAAATTGGAGAAGGTGGATTTGGTTCTGTTTATAAGGTATATATTTGGTCAAATAATGAGTCCTATTAGAGTTTCTTATTCTTGTCTAGGACAAACCTGATAGCATTAGCAATACTCCTTGCAGGGCCTTTTGTTAGATGGCACCGTAATTGCAGTGAAGCAAGGAAATCTTGAATTTGTGAATGAAATTGGCATGATTTCTGCGCTGCAACATCCTCATCTTGTAAAGCTCTATGGTTGTTGTATTGAAGGAAAAGAATTGTTGCTAGTATATGAATACTTGGAAAACAACTGCCTCGCACGTGCTTTATTTGGTAAGTTTTTGGCTTATCAGTTTCATGATTGATTTTGGTGTAAAAGATGAATGCTATGCAGTTGAATGGTTCCACATATAAATTCTGTTGGTTTGGTGATTTGAAGGCCAAGAAGAGCACCAGCTAGAATTGGACTGGCCAAAAAGGCAGAAGATTTGCATAGGAATAGCAAGAGGTTTGGCTTACCTTCACGAAGAATCAAGATTGAAGATTGTTCACAGAGACATTAAGGCTACCAATGTTCTTCTCGATAAGGATCTTAATGCTAAGATCTCCGACTTTGGCTTGGCCAAACTTGATGAAGAGGATAACACACACATAAGTACCAGGATCGCAGGAACTTTGTGAGTCACTATCTCAACTTTCAATCTATGAATACCACTTGTTCGGTAATACAATCCTGTTTGACATGTAGCATCTTTTTCTTCGTCTTTTTGCAGTGGCTATATGGCACCTGAATACGCAATGCGCGGCTATCTAACTGACAAAGCAGATGTCTACAGTTTTGGGATTGTAGCCTTGGAAATCGTTAGTGGAAGGAGCAACACAAATCACCGGTCAAAGGATGATCAGTGTTTCAATCTTCTTGACTGGGTAACTTAAAAAACCATTTTACAAAACATTGCTTTGTATTATGTTTGCTGTATAAAAAGTTGGATACTATATATGTTGCTAACAAGTATCTCAAACATTGCTGATAAATCGTTGCAAGCTCTCATTTCCTCGCATTTCCTCACTGGCATTTCTCTTTTGCTATGCATAGGCAATTATGCTGAAAGAGAAAGATAGTTTGATGGAGCTAGTTGATCGAAGATTGAGATCGGGGTTCAACAAAAAAGAAGTGATGGCAATGATCAATGTGGCTCTGTTGTGCACCGATGTCTCTCCAGCGGTCAGGCCTACCATGTCTTCAGTTGTGAGCATACTGGAAGGCAAGAGCAGTGTTCTTGAGTTGGCTACAGCTTCAAGTAGTGTCTCGGATGATCAGGGGACGAAGTTTAGGACGATGAAGAAGCATTACGAGCACAGCGATGAGCATAGCCTGAACTATAGCGAGGTTCAGAGCATGTCCATTGATATGCCATCTACAGTTTCTTCTACATCTGCTCCTGATCTTTATCCTGCCAATTTGGATTCTGATTACTGGGAGAAGAGAGATAGGAGTCAATAAACTGCTTATCTGGTTTCTCCAATGTTGATCATCAAGTTTTCTTGTTCTTGCATCTTTTCTGGTGTAACATTTATTTGATTAATTCTTGTTTTGACCCAAGTTTATGGTAATTTGTACAGGTTTTGTTGCTTATGAAATGTACATTAATTTGTTGCAATAATTTTTGGAAAATATTTTATGGTTGGAATAAATATTTCTAAAATGTTGCTGATATTAGTCTTTGTCTCAAGTCTTCTTTAGGTAGTCTCTTGTCTGCTATTTCTTGTCTGCACGAAAAGTCTCATTTCTTGTACTTTTCCCTCCGATGCTATACTCGTCTTCAAAAACATTTACGCAGTACCAAACCATTACGAAAAATTAACTACTACCGATAAGAGAAAACAAAACAAAACCTCTGAATAGGCTAACAAGTTGATGTACATATGAGTTGTGACTCATATATACTACAAAACAAAACAAAATAATTGTTTCTTCAGATCTAGCCGCCTAGCTCAGCATCATGCTTTTCTTTTTCTTCTTGGCTTCATTTCTGGTTCTGAGCCTAACAACAACTCATGAGTTTGCCTTGGGAGCCAATTTTTCATTACCAGATGATGAGGGTAATTTACTAATTATCACGATTTTGTGTTAATTTACTACTAATGTTAATTATATTGACCTGTTATTTCAAAGAATGCTGAGTTCATGTGTAATATATATATATATATATATATGTAGTGAAAGCTTTACGCAAGATAGCGGAGACATTGGAGAAGAAGGACTGGAATTTCGATGTGGATCCATGCAATGGATCAGGATCGGGATGGAATACACTAAATCCAGCCAGTGGTTTCGAGAATAGTGTAAACTGCAGTTGCTCCATCACAAACGACTCTATCTGCCATGTCGTTTCCATGTATGTCTCTTTTCTTATCCACGTAAAAGTGCTGGTTAAGTCCTGCGAGCTAGCTAGAGCCGCGCATCAGAGAGGTGCGAGCATAATTGAGGACTCTCTTAAGAGCGTATCTTACAAATTAATATCATGAGATACTTTTAATTTATTCAGAAACTTTTAATTCATCCCAACATGTGTATATGCAAGCACAAAGATAAATGTCCAATTCTAACTTATTTAAATTTCTATCTCTATGGCAGTGTTCAATTTTTCTAAATTATTGTCCAGGAATTGATGATCACTTTCCTTTCTTTTTTTTTTTTTTGTCTATTATTCACTACTTACAAATAATATCTAGTATTAATTAAAATCCTAATAATCTTTAAAAAAAAAAAACATTCAAAATTGTTAGGGCCAAAACATAAAAAACACATTACACACCCTCATTTTATTATTTTTAAAGTTGGCAATAAGTACACAATTAATATAATAAAATATAGTCCTTTTATCGTAGATTATGAAAATTCAAACAATTTGTCTGTGGTCCAGATACAGTGGCCCAATTCACTTCGTAGGCCTACCTCCACATTTTTCCCTTTCGAATTTATTTCAGCTTGACTTATTCGAACCAAGTCAAGTTTAAAGTTGTCAAATTCTAATTAGTCTGGTTTAGGTGTAAGTAAAATAATTATTTAATATGCTTAAAATTTCACGTGAAATTATTTAAGGAGAAAGTGACTGGAAAAATCATTTTAAATTTATATTATTCAAGAACTAAATTGAGATTTTTAACTAATTTTTATAATATTTAAGTGATTTGAGTTATTGGTTTCGAGCCTCCTGTTGTATTCCTCCGCTCGTCTGATAAAATATAAAAATAAGTCAATAAATAAGAGAAAAAAATGCCACTCTCACATATTTATCCAAACCAACATGAATACTGAATACTAGCTAGTATTTAGTAGAGATTCAATTGTTTTATATGATGAGTTGGAATGTGGATTGCATAACAGAGTCCTGAAATCACAGTCACTCCCTGGAAAGCTTCCACCACAACTGGCAAGCTTGCCTTATCTCTCTCTAATGTAAGCACTCTCTTTATTTTGGGTATTTTACTTGCTCATCTTATCTTTCTGTATTTTGAATGAATCCATACAGTTTTGAATAACATTTCTGGAAAACATCATTCACATTTGGTGAATCTTTCATAAAAAGTAAAACTTGATTTGAATTTGAAGGGAAATACTCAAATTCAGTGTGGGGAATTTGATTGACAGTACTGCAATTCAAATGTTGACCTAATTTAAACAGTTCTTTGTTATTGATTCACTTCAAATGACTGTTGCATTTGATCGTGCATTTTATTTTTTAACTTTTGATGTCAAATTATTGATGTTGTAGTGATTTATCTCGTAACTACCTTACCGGTACACTCCCGCCAGAATGGGGATTTCTGCCATTGACCAGAATGTACATTCTATCTCTCTGGTTTTCGGTATTCGTTCATGGATTTAACAATAAAAACCACAGTGTTGGTTGTGTTTTGGGCTATGAAACCAACATGTGTTTGTGCCTGAAATGTTAATGCAGCGATCTAACTACAAACCGGATATCTGGTCCAATACCAAAAGAATTTGGAAGCATCTCCACCCTCATAGAGTTGTAAGTTAGAGCAAGATCTTATTTGCATTTGTTTTTGGAATTCTTGTTATTTGTTTTTCCAATAAACTTGAATTAATTACTATGTAAAATGCATAGAACCATTCCTTCCAACCAGCTTTCGGGAAGTATTCCTCCTGAGCTCGGGAATCTGCCAAATATAGAAAAAATGTAAGAGTACTACTCTTCATTCAAGATTATATGTTTTTATAAGAATTCATAAAAAAAACCTCCATCTGCGGATGCTTAATTTTGGTTTTGTTGCAGAAACCTAGCTTCCAATTATCTTAGTGGGGAGTTGCCTGGAACACTTGGTAGGCTGTCCGCGTTAAGGGATCTGTAAGCTTCTAATGTTTCTTATAACTTACAACTCCCACGAGCAAAGTCAATTGCTACTTTTTTTTTTTTGTTTAAAGTCGAAACTAATTTGATCAACTTACATACGTACTGAAGGCGGATCAGCGACAACAAATTTTCTGGAAGGATACCTGATTATATTGGGAACTGGACGAGTCTCAAAACTCTGTAAGAGCTTTGTTCTTGATTAGATACCTTAAAAATTACATAGTTTTGGATGTTCAATCAATTAGCACTTATTTTTATTCATTTTGTTGCAAACAGATCTATTTGCGGAAGTGGTTTCAGTGGACCAATTCCTTCTGGCATTGGAGCTTTGGTGCACTTAACTGATTTGTTAGTGTGATATTTTTATTTCATGGGTTTAGTCTTTTGACATGTGTTTGGTAGGGAGGATAGTATATTACCTTACCTTAAATTTATACAATATATTTTGTCTTCCGTTACATATGATGAGGTTTTTTCCAGTTGATGTTCATGATTCTTGGTTGAATGTCATAACGCAGAAGAATCAGTGACTTGATCAACGGAACTGAACAACCTTTTCCACCCATTCAAAACTTGAGAAAATTAGTGACGTTGTGAGTTAGATCAATACTTTGATTATTCAAGACAAAAAATCAAATTTAAGCTGTTGTGATTTATTTTTGGGTTTTGTCAACAGGATATTGAGGAACTGCAACATTACTGATAAGCTTCCCGACTATCTTGCGGAAATGACAAAGTTTAATGTCTTGTTAGTATTATAATTTTTTCCCGTCTTCCCTTTCCTATCGGCATTTTATAAGTACAGGAAAGCCTAGCTAGATGAACAAACTAAATGCACGAACAAGTGCACAAATGAAGATCTAATGACCAAGAACCACAATTGCTTTCCGATCAAAAGCCCCTTGCTGACAAGTGGCATTTGTGCTCTTATTTGTGCACCTAGCTAGGTGCTCCCGGTAATGAATATTATACTTAGGAATGATATTGTACTAAGTTTCTTATCTAATGTTGTACATAACTATTTTAGGAATGAAACTGCTCGCATAGAAATCTCGGTAATACGTCATTTTGATTATGTGTATGAATATATTTGCAGAGATCTCAGCTTTAACAAACTGAGTGGACCACTTCCAATCAGCTATGCCAGTTTAGCCGGAGTAAATTACTTGTAAGCATTTGTGAAATGGATATAAGCTAGGTTGGATGAACATGAGCTTCTAATATACAGAATAACATGTTAGCAAAAGAAATAAAAATATTTTAATTTGGATAATTAATTATACTAGTGTAAAATCTATTTCGAGGAAAGTTCTAATGACTTTGATTGTATTGAATTGTTTTACACTCTCACTGAATTAATGCTCCTGATCATCTTAGCTATTTAACTGAGAACTTGCTTACTGGACCTGTTCCTGATTGGGTGCTTGATAGAGGAGACAACATGTATGTCATTCTTTTCAAAATAGTTTTTTAAATAGTCGTGCTAGGAATTAATTAATTGGGTCTACTTAGTAAGTTTGTTTCTTATACAAATTCTTGTGCAGGGACCTTTCTTATAATAAGTTCACAGATGGAGGCTCAACCACATTAGGTTGTCAAGAGCAAACTGTGTAAGAGTGCTTTTATTTTAGTTTTTGTTTATCAGCAAAATACCTTTTCTTATTGATGGTAGCTTGAAGCAAAGTACATACAATAATATAGCAAAGAAACAAACGTAGCTCTTGGTTACACATTCACCAGCTTTGCTATTTGGTTTATGTTTATTCCTGTAGGAACTTGTTCGGGAATACTTTCAAGGGCAATAACTCGTAAGTTTTGGCTTAGACGTCAAGATATTGTAGCATAATGCATTTCAAAAGTTTCTGTCTATTTTTCGTTCGAAGACATCTGTATATCTGATGTAGTACTCTGACCAATTTCTGCTGGTTACATTGTTCTCTTCCAGTGATGTTTTTTCGTGTTTGAGAAATTTCCGATGTCCAAAGAGTAAGTTACCCAATATATCATGTTTATTTTTATTATTGTTATTTGATTCATTAGTGGTTGCAAAATTATCATTACGTAAATTTCTTCTAGGTTGGTACTCTCTCCATATAAATTGTGGTGGACCGAAAGTAATTGTCAATGGTAATACCACATATGAAGATGATACAAGTGTAGTTGGACCTTCAACATTCTTTCGGAGTTCAACTAATTGGGCTTTCAGCAGCACAGGTCATTTCATGGATGACGGCCAGCCTACAGATTCCTACACATGGGCAAACAAATCTAGGCTCTCTGATCCCAACATTTCCGAACTTTACATGAATGCTCGACTTTCCCCTATGTCTCTAACATATTACGGATTTTGTCTGGGAAATGGAAATTATACATTGAGCCTCCATTTTGCAGAGATAATAATAATTGCTGATGACAAAACTTATAACAGCCTGGGAAGGCGTATATTTGACGTCTACGTCCAGGTAATTAATCAAATTATACTCACATTTCTATGTCTGCAGAAAGTGCTGGATTGGTATTAAATAAATACAGAGTACTATTTGTTAAACTACAAGCCGTTTGGATGTGTTTGACATCTCACTCGAGAAATTTGTAAATTAGATGATCCATTCTCTACCTAGCTCGGTTAGTTCCTTGCATGAACATTTTTGTTGGTTTGATTACATTGTTGCAGGGAAAGCTGATACTGAAGGATTTTAATATTGTGGCTGAAGCCGGTGGGGCTGGTAAGGCAAAAGTTGAAAAAATCCCTACCATTGTAACTAACAATACTTTGGAAATCCGTTTCTATTGGGCTGCCAAGGGGACTACTGGTATACCTTATAGAGGAGTCTATGGTCCACTTGTATCTGCTATTTCTGTTGATCCAGGTAGGTTAAAAACGATATTCTTGTACACAAATATTTCTCATTTTAGTTCTTTAAAGTTGGGAATAAGCTCAAGATACATTTTGTTTGGGAACTAATGGTATAAAGCTTGTAGGTTCTGCTCTTTGCTCACAAGCTTTTATTATTACTTTAGCATCATAATGTTTTCCTCTCTCTATATATTCCGTCATATATGTTTTTTTTTTCTTTATCGGCAAAAATGTCTTTCATCTTATGTATTTAATCTGCTTTTGCTCTTTATTTAAACAGATTTTACACCCCCATCGGAATCTGGAAGTTCAACATTAACAGTTGGTATAATAGTCGGAATTGTGGCAGCAGTAGCATTTCTTATCTTTCTCATTCTATGTATTCTTTGGTGGAAAGGCTGTATCGGGAAAAGAAATACAATGCCAGAAGGTATTTGTAAATCACATATTATTTTTGACATAACTGCCGTCTTTTATGTTAAGTATATTAAAAGGGCGGCCCAGTGCACGAGACTCCCATACCATTGTGGAGCCTTATCCTTGCTTTGTAGAGAAACTGTTTACCTGACTTAAACCTGTGACCTCATGCAAGGCCACAAGACAATAATCTTACCGTTTCGTCTAGGCTTACCCTTTTTAGCCAACTACTCTGCCATTGTTCATTTTCAAAAAAATGTATACTGTCTTTGTTACGTTCTGTGGATTCATAACTACAGTTTAATGCCCACTGCTGCAATTATTATATTATCTTGCTGAAGATGGTGGTGCTTCAACCAATAAGGAACATTTCGGTTTAGAAACAAAATTTAGGCTCATTTTTCTCATCTACCTGATCGGCTGAACAGATCTAAAGGGACTAGACCTACAAACCGGTTCCTTTACCTTGAGGCAAATTAAAGCTGCAACAAACAACTTTGATAGTGCTAATAAAATTGGTGAAGGTGGTTTTGGTTCTGTTTACAAGGTACAAATAACTCCTTTCATTTTGAATTCGAGCTAATTTGTGTTGTTACCTATGGAGATTTCTTATTATTTCATATTATAAATCTTCACATGCAGGGCCTTTTATCAGATGGCACTGTAATTGCAGTGAAGCAGCTTTCTTCCAAATCAAAGCAAGGAAATCGTGAATTTGTGAATGAAATTGGCATGATTTCTGCTGTGCAACATCCATATCTCGTAAAGCTCTATGGTTGTTGCGTAGAAGGAAATCAATTGCTGTTAGTGTATGAATACATGGAAAATAACAGCCTCGCGCAGGCTTTATTTGGTAAGTTTTAACCCAATGATTGGCTTTTGACCATCATTCAATGATTGGTAAGTCTCATAAATTGGTTTGGTGAATTGAAGACTCAGGAGAAGACAAGTTGAAATTGGATTGGCCAACGAGGAACATGATTTGTATAGGAATCGCAAGAGGTTTGGCTTATCTTCATGAAGAATCAAGGTTGAGGATTGTTCATAGAGACATTAAGGCTACCAATGTGCTGCTCGATAAAGATCTTAACCCAAAGATTTCCGACTTTGGTTTGGCAAAACTATACGAAGAGGGAAATACCCACATAACTACAAGGATTGCAGGAACGTTGTGAGTCCCGACCCTTTCTTTCATCCTACATTTCTTCTATTCATCAGATGCCAATGTTTTTACAAATCTAATCATTAATGATGGTATGATCTTTTATATAGTTTCTAAGCACATAGCTAATGCTCTCTCTTCTAAATATAAATTTGTTATGCTTGATTTTGTAGCGGATATATAGCACCAGAATATGCCCTTCATGGATATCTAACCGATAAAGCAGATGTCTATAGTTTTGGAATCGTTGCTCTAGAAATTGTCAGCGGGAGGAGGAACATAAGTCACTATTCAAATGAGGAGTGTTTTAATCTTCTAGACTGGGTAATTACTTACACATCCCTTACTTGAAAACATCGTCATCCATTTTGGTTATGCACTTCTCAGTCGTTCTCTGAAGTTTGAACAACCCAATAAACAGTATGCTAAATGACATGCGTTGACATTAGTGTGTTCTACGTTAATTTATGATTTACCGATGTGTATTTGCAGGCACTTGTTTTAAATGAACAAGGAAGTCTAATGGAGCTACTTGATTCAAGGCTGGGCTCAGAGTTCAACAAAGAAGAGGCGATGAAAATGGTGAATGTGGCTCTTCTGTGTACTAATATCTCTCCATCCTTGAGGCCTGCCATGTCTTCGGTGGTGAGCATGCTGGAAGGAAGGACAGCAGTACAGGTGATGGTTTCGAATTCTAGTTTCTGTAATGAACAAATGAAGATTATGGCGATGAAGAAGCAATTCGAGATCATTGAAGAACATAAGATGCGTGACCCATTACTTCATACTATGTCAACAAATGATGAACCATGTACGGCTTCTTCATCGTCTGCTCATGATCTATATTCAGTAAATATGGATTCTAGTTATTGGGAGAAAAGAGTTCCATGACCCTGAAATGGAAATCATCATGGAGCAGTGCTCCTATGTTTGTCCTTCCAATGGATAAATAAATTTCTGGTTATCTTTTCTTAGAACAAAGCTGAAAAGTTCTATAGATTAGATTTTGAATATTTGAATATGGATATTAACCAATTATGAAAAGACATATTTGCCCTTCAATTAAATATTTCAGAATAAAATTTATGTTACATTTTTCACCATACAATGTTGTTGAAATTATTTTCTTGATTAAAATTTGAACTCTTAGCATGGTTGCTTTTAAAGGGCACTCTAATGTTCAAGTGTTATATATGTCTGGCTGAGCTTGATTGGAATGATTTGCAAACCATTTTTTCATAGATGTGTCCAGGGACCTCCCCGGTTGAGTATTAAGAGTTTAAGATCTTAATACAAACTTAAGGTATGCACGAATATTGACACATTTACAAGTGTGTACACGAAGATCTCAATGAATATTTGAAAAACACGAAAAATGCTAGAAAGAATTTTCTCTTTACTTCTAACAGTGTATATGTGGAAGAGATTTTTTTGTGGGAGGGAGAAAAAGCTAGTCCACAATTAATAGTATAAAACAAGAACCTTTGTTCTAAAAGTAAAATTAGGCAACTTTTGGACCCCAACCCGACAATTAAAATTCCATTTTCACTTTTTTAATTATATAAACTCATCATTATATATATACAATACAACCCAATTAATTAGTTGCAACCTTAAACTTGATGATGCTAATCTCCAAACTTATCTTCTCTGGTTACTCATTATTCTTAGCTTCCACCTGCTTAACTGCTTATTTTGCTTTGTTGGGAGCCGCTTTATTGCCGGACGATGAAGGTATTTATACATATTAAGCTCTCTCTTTAATGTTCATATATATACAATAATGTCAACATATATAATTTCAATTTATATATGCATATATATAGTACAAGCTTTACGAGAGATAGGGAAGACAATGGGGAAGAGGGACTGGAATTTCAGTGCAGATCCATGCAGGGGAGGATATGGATGGGTTGTTTACCACACAAAGGGTTTTGAGCAGTCTCTTACTTGCAATTGCACCTTCTTCGTCTGCCATGTTGTTTCCATGTACGTACGTATCTTCTCTTCCATCTCAAACCCGCTATAGTTTCATGTCGTGTTTTGACACAACAAATTGTAATTCTAGCAAGAAGCATGAATAATGTGTAAAACAATAATAAGGTTACGCGTGGGGACGTATTATAGTATATAATTAATAACGGGTCTTATACTATATATCTTCTACAAATTCTCCTTCATAGTTTGTCTCATAAATAAAGATTCGATATGGTATTTATTGTATTACTGTGCTACAAAAGACTCTTGGAGACAATGGGTGGAATTCAGAGGATTCAACATCAGAACCTTGTACTAAAGGAACCACCACCAAAATTAAACAAAAGATGATAAAACGTGCGGAAATTAATAATGATAATTCAAATTTTGGATATTTATTTATTTATTTGTGGACTCTCGAGGCTTAACAACCCACGCACAAATAAAATATTCAATTAAAAAAAAAATATTCCATATAAAAAAAAAAAAAGTTTGATTTTGCTTTTCATTTCTTTTACTGTTGTTTTAGCCATCATAAATAAAGCAGTTTAATGATTGCTTAAAAAAAGAGGGCCAATATTGTAATAATAGTACCGTTAGATAGATGCCGTTAGCTCACGTGCGTATCACGTGACATCGTTCAATAGGAGCCATTTCCAGACCCAACGATGTTCCTTTCCTTCCAATACGTAGCCGGGATTCGCTGTCTCACATCGCCGGAATCAATACCCAATTTTACTCCTCTCTCCCTTCAGCACACAATCATCATTCCCGACCTCAGATGTCGCTGCCGGCGAGTGTGGGAACTTGATTTTGCTCCGAACAGACCCGCACGACCCGTGTCTCTCTTATGCAGTATAGCTGAAAAGTGGATTAGGGTATTTTGGGGGCATTTGGGTATGTGGGTCTCCTTAAATTTGGCATTTCTGTTTGGAATATGGAGATGGGTTTCCAATGCCATTGATTTTGTCATTTGGGTGGGATTGGAATGATGGGTTTCCATTGTTTCTGATTCTTGATGGGAGAGAAGCAAAGGGCACAAAAACTTGCAAAAGGTTTTGATAGGTCCTCACACTAAGGACCTGTACCAAATGCAAACTAAAAGAGGTTGAATTTAGCAAGCCAAGCAACAAAGACAGCATTTGTGCCTCCAAGATGTATGGAATGGAGCTTCAGTGGGAATGCAAGGGAAAGAGACAAACCATAGTAAGTACAACAAAGAGCCTTGTGATGCCATTACTAGTGTATCTCACCCTCCATTTAGCACTCTCTTTTGTCCTGCTTTCCATCTTGTAAAAAAAAAATCTCCATTTTGTCTTCCATTCCATGAATTTTCAATTGGGTTTTTACTTCTTGTTTGAGATAAGTTGGAAGTGATGGTTTTGATGGTCCAAGGAAGAAGAGTAGGAGTTGATGAGGCTCATTAAACTGAGCTGACCATGTCATTGCTCTCTCCACTTAGTTATCTTGTCAGCCTCAAATCCACCAAATCATCAAAATTGGATGCAATCTCTTACCAAATGTAAATGGAGTGGATGAGAAGTTTTTTGTAAGTAACAAATTTACCCTGAGGACTAAATACACAACTTCTTGAAACTTTTGTAATTCAAGTGATCACTACCTAATGGCTGAGTTACTTGGAGCACTAAATTTCAAACTATAAAGTAAATTGTTTAACTTGTTAGCCTTTCGGGCCTGTGAGGTCAACAAGGTCGCTTGAGCTAAACTTGAACTCTTTGGAATGACAGAGTCCTCAAAGGATCCTCACTCCCTGGAAAGCTCCCACCAGAACTGGTCAGGTTACCTTATCTCCAAATAATGTAAGTACACTACTAAATTCTTTTTCTTTTTTCGTTGATGTAATTTGTATTTGTAGATTCTTGAATATGTGCTTTACGATTTCTTCCTTTGTTGAATTTGAGGGATTTCTATTTGGACATCTTGCAGTGAGCTAACTCGCAACTACCTTAGCGGTACACTACCACCAGAATGGGGCTCCATGAAACTAGTCAGCATGTTAGTTTCTCTGAGTTTCATATTCATATTAAAATAAATATTCAGTTTTGTAACAATTAACAATTAATGTTGCTTATATAAAGGCTTTTTATTATAATATTAACATATGGGTGTGAATGCAGTTCCCTAAGTGGGAACCGGATATCGGGTATGATACCAAAAGAGTTTGTAAACATCTGCTCTCTCAAAAGTTTGTAAGTCCTCACAACTCATTTTTCATAATTTCTCACACTTTAACAACTAGCATGGAACCTAAAATGGTATTGGAAATGTGTAGAATCCTCGAGAACAACCATCTTTCGGGTGGTATTCCTCTGGAATTTGGGAATCTGACATGCATAGAAAGAATGTAAGAACTTTTATTTTAAATTTGTGTATTAATTTTGTAATGATTTGTTTGTATTTTGTGTGTCTGTTTACTTGTGAGTAATGTGATAATTTGAGTCATTGCAGACATCTTTCCTCAAATAATCTTAGTGGTGAATTGCCTGCAACACTTGGAAGGTTGACCAGCATTCTTGAATTTTAGTTTTTAAGGTCTTTTTGGTTTTATCTAATATTACTTTGTTGAATGTAATGCAGTCGGATCAGTGAAAATCACTTTACTGGAAAGATACCTGATTACATCGAGAGCTGGACAAATCTTGAAAAACTGTGAGAGCTTTGCGCTTGTAGTCTGTGGGTACATTTTAACTATAGTTATGATATTTGAAGACTAATTCATATTGAAATTGGCTACAACAGATTGATTCAAGCTAGTGGTTTGAGTGGGCCAATTCCTTCTGGCATTGGTGCTTTGGTGAACTTAACTGACCTGTTAGTATACATTATGCTTTAATTAATTTCATTGCTACCAATGACTTGAGATGATTTTTATTTACATTGTGAGTATTGTTGGTTTAATTTCTTCTTGCAGAGTAATCAGTGACTTGTATGCAACTGAAGCTCCTTTACCTCCACCCCTTAATAAAATGACAAAGTTGAGGACATTGTGAGTTAGATGCTTCAATTGCTCATATTTATGGAAAATTAAAAATGGTCATTTTGTTCTTTCAAGGTTTGAACTGAGGTGATGTAATTCTGCTTGATCGCGTTAACAGGGTATTGAGGAGCTGTAATCTTATTGGGGAGCTACTTGGATATATGACATTTTTGGAAGTCTTGTTAGTATTTATTTCTTTTTGTTTATCTTATTCTATTTAAAGTTACAAAGAAGATCTACTTGAACTTGTTATCTCTGCATCTGATCTAATAATTACTCCCAATATTTTCAATGAAATACATTGGTCGTATAAAAGTCTTTTGCTATAACTTCCATTATTTTCTATTTTATTTATGGGTTGTCTTGCAGAGATCTCAGCTTTAACAAATTGAGTGGAGAAATTCCAAACAACAATGCCAATTTAGCAAATGTACAGTTCATGTAAGCATTCTGATCTGAAATGCAAGTACTGTTACACCAATGTTCTTGCCACTTTTGAGTTTTAAGTATATGAAACAACCAAAACCGTTTTACAAGATTCTAAAACCCTAACCACATAAGAACAAAAATAGTATTGATTTGACTATTTTTTCCGAGTCAAAGTCAAGGGTCCTTGTACGTCGTCGTATGGTCTTGTTGTCCAAATGTTAGTGTTTCTGATTAAGTCCAATTAGTCTTCTTTTCCCCAAATGTTAGGGATTTTGACTAAGTCAAAATTAGGTCTTCAAGTGTGAGGTGGTAGCAGTGATCCACGTCCGGTCAGTGACTGTGGGCCTGCGTAAGTAACGCACCGTTAAGCGATGTCCCAGATGTGTGTCCGAGGAACTGCCTCCAGCGTGAGAATAAATCTCCACACAAACAAAAAATATGTAAAACACTGAGAATCGAATCTCCAAATATCGTTTTTGAGACGAATTATATTCGAAGATTGCGATGAACACACGAAGAACACGAAGAATGTTTGAGAGCGTTTCGAGTTCTTACAAGTGCATTCAATAAGTGAATTGACCGAACTACAAGCTTGAGTCTCCTTTTATAGACTACAAGCTTACCTGGCCTCGCGGGGTCCGGAAGGTCGGCGACTGGGTGATGTCACGGCGCCTATTACACCAATAGGGCAGCCGGCATTCTCAGTCTGTCTTGTTGCCAATTGAAATTGCTTGTCACTGGGTTCTCACTATCTCTGACCTCCAACTATCTAAGAAGTGAGGTCCACCTCCAATGGACGTCTGGGGGCGTATTGGCTAGGGCGTGGAGCCAGGTGGGGGCACCTGGGACCACTCTGGGGTCCATGGCCGGCCACCTGCCCTTCCCCTAGGCCTATGCTTCTTGTCTTAAACTCTGCTTATTCATGTCTCTGGGGTCCCGACGGCCTCCTACCTTCCGAGAGCCCCTGACTGGGGCCTTATGGTCTGGTGGCTCGTAGCCTGGCGATCCTGGACGGGCGGTCCTTGATGAGATGATGCCTGCCTGAGGTTGCCTATAGTCGGCAGTCTGCAACATGGAGGCAGTGGGCCGGGAGGCGGACAGGTGGACAGGTGGACAGGCAGTTACCATCTTTCTATCCTTATTTTGAACTTTCCTAATTCAAGTCAAACTCTTTCCCACAACTGCCTCTTCCATTTAGGAAACAAGTGAGAGAGGCCCAGGGGTCTGACACCTCCGGGGCCGGCCACAGAGAGGGGAAGGGAGAGGGTGAGGCCGAGTGTGACCCCACCTCCTAGCCGTGCCTCCCACGTGCCTTGGTGGGTCCATGCGTATCACGTGGCTCCATGCCCTCATTACCAAAATTGATACCTAATTTTGACTTCTGACCTTGACCGATTTTTTATGCCGAATCAAGTATACTTTGAGTGGAGTGGATGATATATAAAGTTAGTGATTCTCTACTCATCCAATCTGAATTTTGTGAATGAGGGCATATAGCTTTCTTTCTGATGCCATGTAAATTCACGGTTTCTGAAAAGTGGTATGATGAGTATGCATTTATGTAATCCATATTAGAAAATATGAAATTGAGCCTTTTGTTTTTAAAATTAACGAAAACATAATTGTGAGTATGCTTCTGTCATGAGTTATTATGTTTTTCTTCCCTTTAATGGTTACTTATGTATGGCTATTTATTATTTATTTTTGCTGTTCATCAATAGCAAATTTTCTTAGCAATTTCTCTATGCAGAGAACTGCTTACATATACTACTTTTATTTATTTATTTATTTTATAAACAAGCATACCAACCGAGACTTGAACTTGAGACCTCTAGAGGAGCAAACACCTTATGCCAATTGCTCCGATGATAGTTGGTTACTTACATATATTACTGAATTTCAGATTCTGGCTGTGTCAAGTCATTCCACATATTGATGAGTCAATGGTTTTGGTCCTGGTTAGACATTTATGAAATTGATATTCGTTCAGTTATTTAACCCAGAACTTGCTGAGTGGACCCGTGCCTGATTGGATGCTAAATGGACACAACATGTGAGTTTCTTTCACAAATAATGTATATAATCTTGTAAATCTTCCTGCTAGGTTTAGTTCAACATATATGGCAGAATCTGTTATTATGATATTACCTGCATATCTTCTTCTATATGCAGTGATCTTTCTTATAATAGCTTCACAACTGCAAGCTCGGGGGAGTGTCAAGAGCATACTGTGTAAGTTCTCGTCCAACTTAACTCTGTTTCTCTGCATATGTTTTCATGTTTGTTTTTTTTACCTAAATTGTTTTACGGCTAAGAAATTCACTTTGTGTCTCCTATAGGAACTTGTTTGGAAGCTCAGTTATTGTCAATAATGAGTAAGTTTTTATGCTTTTCCTTCTCAAGCAAAAGGAGTTCATTTCAGATGTTTTCACTAGATTTCTGCATGTTATGTTATTCTTGCAGCAGTATAGTACGGTGCTTGAAAAGTTTCCGATGCCCAAATAGTAAGTTTCTGTCTTATATATTTTACTGGATTGCCAAATAATCGCACGCCTTTAACATGTCTGATTCCTTTTCTCCCAGGATTTTACCACTCTCTTCATATCAATTGTGGTGGGAAGGAAGTAACTGCTAACAGTGTCACATATGAAGAAGATACAGATTCAGGTGGACCGTCAAGATTCTTCCAGAGTAGAACTAATTGGGCCTATAGCAATACTGGCCATTTCAACAAAATTTATCGTCCTATAGACTCATACATCTGGAATACATCTAATCTCTCTATGAGCAACTCTGAACTTTACATGAATGCCCGACGTTCTCCCATTTCACTAACTTATTATGGATTTTGTCTGGAAAATGGAAACTATACTGTAAATCTCCATTTTGTAGAGATCATATTCACTGATGACATGACATAGAGTAGCTTGGGAAGACGCATTTTTGATGTCTACATTCAGGAAGTTAATCACATCATAGTTCCACCGTTTTAAAACAAGGCTTCTGAATTCAATGAACTTCCAAGGAATTTATATTGTACATACATGAGTTTGTGTATGATTAATTTAGGCTTTGTTTGAAAATTAAACTAAAAGATTCAGTTTGTGTATGATTAATTTAGATTGTTATTAAGACACAATTATGAAGTCGTCTATCTTGATGAAAACATTGTTTGATCATGTTACATTGTGGCAGGGAAAGCTAGTACTAAAGAATTTTGATATCATGGCTGAAGCGGGCGGGGTTGACAAGGTAATAATAAAGAAATTCACTGCTGCTGGAACTAGCAATACATTGGAAATCCGTTTCCATTGGGCTGGCAAAGGGACGACCAATATTCCTTTCAATGGAAATTATGGCCCTCTTATATCAGCTATTTCTGTTGATCCTGCTGGTAAGCTGAAAAATTACCTTAAATAGGTATTCTTATTGTTAGTTACAGTTTATACTCCAAGACTAACTGGTATGGAAATTTATAGCTTGCACTACATTTTATATCACCCACATATTGTCTTCTTATTAAGGATTCTTGAAAACACAATGCGTTATGGTCCTTTCTTAACTCGTGAAGTTTGTGTCTTTAATTGCTTTCTTGAATCATGGCGTGACTATAAGGTTACTAATCATTGCAACTTGACATGTCATCTAAAACTACTCCTTTCTATTTCATTGTTTAAGCAGACTTTATTCCTCTATCAGACTTTGGAGTACATAGGAGTACTACATCCGTACGCACACTAGAATTCAGAATCGTGGCCACAATAGCATCTCTTATTTTGTTGGTTCTTCTGGGGATCTTTTGGTGGAAAGGCTTTTTTAGTAGGAGAAATACAGTAGCAAGAGGTATTTGGATAACAATTTCTATTTTGGGGATGAATAGCATATATGACTGAGTGATAAGCAAATAAGTCATCAAACCATTTGCATTCTGCTCCAATCCATTAGTCATTACATGTTATTCTGCAGATCTGCAGGGTGTAGAACTACAAACTGGCTCCTTTACCTTGAGGCAAATTCGAGCTGCCTTGAACAATTTTGATTCCAGTAATAAGATTGGAGAAGGTGGTTTTGGTTCTGTTTACAAGGTATGCTCGGCAATTAATACTTTTGTATGATTTATAACATCTCCATATTAACATTTTTTGTTAACGGTGAAACCTGTACTAACATTCCACATCTGCAGGGTCTCCTATCAGATGGCACTATAATTGCAGTAAAACAACTTTCTTCGAAATCAAAACAAGGAAATCGTGAGTTTGTGAATGAAATTGGCATGATTTCTGCTCTGGAACATCCTCATCTCGTAAAGCTCTATGGTTGTTGTATAGAAGGAAATCAAATGTTGTTGGTATACGAGTACATGGAAAATAACAGCCTTGCACGTGCTTTATTTGGTAAATTTCGCCCAGATGGTCTAGTTGACTACATTAAGAAATTCACATATATACGAGTAAAAGATGTATACTGAGGCAACTTAAAGCTAGGGTCTCTAAACTTTTGTTGTCTTGTTGATTTTTGAAGGTCCAGAAGAGTGCCAGTTAAAATTGGACTGGCAAATGAGGCAAAAGATTTGTCTAGGAATAGCAAGAGGTTTAGCGTACCTTCATGAAGAATCAAGATTGAAGATTGTTCACAGAGACATTAAGGCTACAAATGTGCTGCTAGATAAGAATCTTA
>JAYMTA010001723.1:0-18890 GCA_036897625.1 Pelargonium cotyledonis
TTTCGATTTAAGATGTCTGTTTATAACATACTCTGATCTTGGATTTGCATATGAACTAAATGAATTTCAGTCGTTATCTTAACCTCGAAATCTTACTTTACCAATTCTGATTTATGTATCTGTAATTTGCTACAATATTGTAGCATATTGCAGGACACTTAGAGCAAGAGGGAGCATCTACTGATCCTACTACTAGGGGTCAAATTCAGACAGAATCAGTGCGAGTAGGACTTGCAATGCAACATTTTGGTGCTCTTCTTCTTGAGATTGTCCGTACAATTTTAACACTGCGAATGGGACAGTCTCCTGTATGTCATAGTCATTTCTCTACCTGTTACTTAAGCTTGCAAACACATATGATAACAATTGTTACCAATTTGCAGACGGAGTCAGTTGTGAATGCGGGGCCTGCAGTATACATTTCTCCATCAGGGCCTAATCCTATAATGGTTCAGGTTTGTCATCATTACTTGTTGATGTATGGTTGATTTGTTAATTGAAGGGCTAGGAGGGTCCATATAATAACAGATACTGATGTAACTTAATTCTTGTATAAGATATTGAAATATGTCAACCAATGGTAGGAAATTCTAATAATTAAAACAAGAAATTGTCGAGTAGGTAATGGTCTCCTTATATGGTATAGGACTTAGGAGATTAATTGATATATGTCTAATAATTATAGACCATAATGTGGGTATGTAAGAAGAGAACTAAAGAGTTAAGTATAGAGAGCTTAACCTTCAGATTTATATGGACAGTTCAATTAGTGGTGGCTAAGACATGCAGTCTATGAACTCATGCATTTAGCTTTCAATAGTATTAAGTGGTGTTCAAAAAGCAATGGAAGGGAAATCGGTCATTATTCTTGAGTAAATGAATAGTAGTATATCATATGGTCTTTTACAGAAATTATTTTTTTTTGCATTAATGAATAGTTGACAGATCTATTGTGCATGCCTGTATTGGATTTCTTGTTCATGTTATGCAATTAAATGGTACTTACCTTATTGTCTAAGTAGTAGATTTATTTTACTCAATTATCATGCATCTTCAACTTATTATGATATATAGTAACCATTTTATGAGCTTTACATAACTTTGAGAGTAATAACGGAAGATTATTCATTTAATACTCTTACATTCGTTGCATCGAGTATCCTTATAATGTCTTTCCACGGAAATACAAAAAATGATTCTAACTGTTTGGCATTTAAGCTGTGAAACAACTATAATGAATGACCTTTGATCTGGGAATCTGGTTATCTCAGCATGATAATATAGTGCATGTTGTTGCAGCCTTTCCCTCTTCAGTCTAGCTCCCTCTTTAGTGGTTCTGCTGCTCCAAATCCCATACCTTTTGGCCCTGTTGCTGCTGGAAATGCCCCAAGGCATGTAAACATCCACATACATGCTGGTATGGATAAGTTGTTTCATATTATTCCTTGACAAATGTATTGGGAATCAATTTAACTCCTTATATTTCCAGGCACATCGCTTGCACCCATTATTTCAGCAGTTGGTGGCAGAGCAAGCAATGTGGAAGGGATGCAGGGTGAACGCAGTAATACTGTTGGCTCTGGTGATTCTGGTACAACTCGGGCGTTACCTGTGAGAAATGTTATTGCTACGGCTGTTCCATCACGTCCCGCTGGTGCTGTCATTTCCACCGCAGCAAACCCTGGTCTTGGTGTTTCCGTCTCGCAGCCATCGTCTGACCCTGTTTCTCTTTCTTCTGTTATAGCAGAAGTCAACTCACAGATTAGAAATTTTGTTGGTAGCATGCAAGCAGATAATTTGGCTCCTTCAGGTGGGTATACATTAATTTGAATTCATAGTATCATTCTCGGGCTTAATAACAATAATAACTACTATTTTTATTAGCTTAATTCAGTTCACTAAGCTGCTCTTATGTAAACAGGTCAATCTGAAACAACTGCTCAGAGCTCTGAGGAGCTTGCTGCATCCTTACCTGGGAGCAGACCTGAAGGTCAAAAGGTAATCTTTTTGCCAAAGGGATATTTTTCACAATTTCTGTTGATTATAACATATATGCAGTTAGTGTTGATTACAGCCAATCCTAGTTACAACATGAATTCAATTGAGTTGGTGATTATCAGCTTGCAGGATGTTCTTCAAACTCAAAAGATGTGTCAACCTCCATAGCTGGAGCTTCTGTTAGCTCAGGTGGAGACACTGCAGCAAAGTCTGAAAATGTCAGTGAAAATGCTCCAAGTTCTAGCAAGAACCATGGTATTACTGAAGGAGGCGAAGCTCTGCCACTGGGATTAGGGCTAAGTCTGGAACGTAAGGTGAGCTGACCACGTTCAGTTTTGTAGTATGTTATAATCAGTCCATCCTTTTGGAAGTCCTTTAAGCCAATTCTAGCTGGATTTTATTGAGAACTGTTGACATGCCATTATCTCATTGCATTTATGCAGCTTCCTCCCTACAATTAGACCCAATGCCTCTATATTTTGTGTGATATTATTTTACTATCAGGAGGATCTATATTTTTTAATTCAGGGATATTATTTTATGCACATTGTCAAGAACTGTATAGACAACTGGAGCAATACAAATCTATACACACACACACACGCACACACGCACATATATATATATATATATATGGTCACTAAAATAGGTCATTACATTGGGAGTAGTTGATTATTATATTGTTGTTTCCATAATGCTCTATCTATATATTGTTCTTCCCATACTAAATCTGTGTATTACTGATTTGTTTAGAAGCGAGGCAAACAGGATAAGTCCTTGGTGAAGGGTGGTGATGGTGGAACAGCTAGTACTTCCCTTGATCAAAATCAGCAATCTAGAATCAGTGCACAACATGTATTGCAATCTCTGGCATCTCGTAGTTCTTCTGTGCATAGGATGGATGCAAATGATCCACCTTCAAGACCAGGGCTCGTTATGGATGGTAGGCCATTGGTGGGACAAGGTTCCAGTGGTCAACTTGATACGGTTATGTCTCAAGTTCTAAATAGTCCTGCTTTGAATGGTTTGTTGGGAGGGGTCTCAGAGCAAACTGGGGTTGGCTCTCCTGATGTCTTGAGGAACATGTTGCAACAGATGACACAGAGCCCACAAATGATGAGTACAGTCAATCAAATTGCTCAACAAGTTGACCACCAAGATCTTGGAAACATGTTTGGAGGGATGGGAAGAGGTCAGGGTGGTGGCATGGATTTTTCAAGAATGATTCAACAGATGATGCCCATTGTATCTCAAGCTCTTGGTGGTGGGTCCACCTCACTTCCATCATTTCCTGTGGAACCTGAACCTCAACCACAGCACAATCAGAACAATATTAGATCCCGTGATCAAAATATTCAGGTTTATCTATACCCCTATGCTCTTATCTGTGTGTATGTGTATACATATATTATGGTTGGTATTCCACTCTTTAAAGACTTTACACTCTTAAATTATGCCATTATAGCTTGTGTTATGTGAGCAAGGAATTTCCTCCCATTGCCTGTTTTAACTGCTTTACCATGTGATTTCCAGATCAATCTTCAAGATATCGTTCAAACAATTGAAAACCAAAATCCACCGGGAGATATCTTTCGTGCTGTAGTTCAAAATGCAGTTGGATTGTCTGGCAACGAGACTGATAGGGAAGATCTTTTGGATGAATTATGTGGCAATGAGGGTCTTGCTAGTGTAAGTAACTACAGTGTTCCGGATCTCGCAAAAAATAAATGGAAACCTTATAATGATCTTAGTTAGGACCATGTTCCCAATACTGTAGCGCAATCCTTTGAGTGCTTCGAAAATGACTTGTAAATTCATTGCTCATGTTTTTTTTTTCAATGATCTTTTTTTTTTTGTCGAACTTGTGCAGGAATATGTAGAGATGCTTCGTCGGGACTTGAGTAGACAACAGCAGGGTGATTCTGAGCATGACTGACCATTAGTTTTTGTTGTGCCATGAGAGATGGTATATGATTAACAGTTATGGATTGTTAGATTTGGATATATTACTGCCCCTGCTGTGATTACTTGAAATTGGTTTTAAGCTGTTAGTTGAAATGCTTGTGCAAATTAGGTTTTGGGCCAGATGTGTCGACTGAAGTTATAGTTGATGTTTCGGTTACTTTTACTTGTGAACACTTATTTATGTGTGTACCAAATTCGTGTTGTACATTATCTATGCATGCGAAACAACGATTGAATTTCATTCCATCTTTACCTACAGATTCAGGCTTGCACCTGTTGTGGAAAATTTTTCTTTTTATTTTTAGGCTTAAAATCTATGGTAAGATTTTGTTTTATCTAGGGTGAATATTATGTGGCTAGACTCAAAAGACTGCCATAACTAGTCTCTGTATTTAGTGAATGTGGGATGGTGGATGAATTTAAAGGATCAGGAACTCTGTTCCAACAAATGATCTCAATTCTTAGCATATGTGAAAGAACAAGTATTTTCAGAAGTTATAGAATGAGTTCGGCATCTATCATTTTTCTCTTTTGTTCTATATCATGGGGTTTTTGAGCCTTCAAACTTGAGTAAAAAAATATCATCTCATTAAATGGAATACTGACATTTGACAGCTGAATGCAATTGCTGAATTGCACCATCATCATTGTCGTCACCTATGTTGATAGTCTTTTGTTCTTGCTTCGTTTCGAGACTCTGCTTTCTCTCTCCCCGCCTTGTACAATCCATTCATTCAAAATATTTTCTCTATAATTTAATAATTTTCTTAAAATATGCAACTAAAAACTCAATGACACATTGTTAAATTTGTCCAACTAGCATTTATAAGTTAAAGGTACAAGGTTTAAATTTTTTTGTCTCATACGTTGAGATGATTTTAACAATTATTTCTCTTATCTATATATAATCTAGATATCTTGCATAATGGGTGACTAAAATCTAAATTACATAAACACTCTCGGTGGTTGAAACCTGACATTGAAAGTGTTATAATGTGTAGAAAAGACTGAAAGTCTATAAGATTTTTTGTGTTAAGCACTCAAGAATTGAATTTAAAAATACTCAGGATGTGACATCTTCATGAGTAATGACGAAACTTTTGGATCTTGTCCTCGAATTTTCATTGGTTTAGTTTTCGACTCTCTACTTATCTTATCTAGAATACTTTTTTCATTTCTCCAAGTATTCAGTGTATGCGAAAAATCTCTATCGCGAGATTTCACGCTTTGTTATTACTTCTTCTACCTCTTTATTATATGAGTTCAAATGTTGCTTGTGGTGCTCACTTGAAGATTCCATGGCTTGAGTCTTTTTCGTTTAGATTATAAGAATTGCGATGATTAAAATAGAAAATCGAATAAATTCTGAGTTAGACAGCCAGTTTCACTTTATAAGTTATTTGTTTTAACTTTTTTCAAAATGAAGAATAATTTTCATAATGACAAAATCTCTTATATATGTGGTCGAGTGAACTTAAGTTAATAGGATTTAAACTTTTGTATCATCATCTTATCAACCCATAATTCAACTTTATATGTTATCAACTTATATTTGAGGTATATGTGTCATTTGGTTATTGGTTTAAAATTTAATAACAAGGCGAGTCGTCTTGGTTAGTGATTATCAACTCACTGAGTCGCCTTGACGTGCAATATAATAAGAAGAGCTTCACTCGCCGAGCCATGGTCGTGAGCTTGTTTTGCCATCTCTGATTCCCTAAACCTTGCTATTCCCTTCCCTCAGTCTCGCGCAAGCGCACACACTCACTGGGTCACCATGGTGGTCAACTCGTCTTCCTCGCGGCCACGGAACAACCCAATCGATAACCCATGGCCTTCGATGAAGTCCGTCCTTTCACGAAACCTGAAGGAGAGCAAACACCAGCTCATTCAGGCGGCCGGAGTGGGTATTCTGCTCTTGGTGGCCGCGAGATCACTCGGCCGAAAATACCTCATTAGAGAACTCGAGGACGAGACCGCCGCTCTCAGACAAGAACGAGACAATCTCACCCAACGCATGGACAACATCAAGACTAGCCTCATCCACGAAGCCTCTCTCGACTCCACTGGAATCTTCGCTGCTCGCCTCCGTCGGCTCTTCGGCGAAAGTGAATGAGATTTGCATCTCTGAGTGAGTGCCTTACTGACATTTAGGGATTTTGCTTTTATGTGCTCTTAGTTGAATAATTTCTCTCGAATCCTTTGGCCATTCCGTGAACCGAATCAACGGAGTGTGAACTGCAAATTGCATAGATTCATTTTGAGTTTAAGCGATTTGAGTTTGTTTTCTTCATTGGCCGTTGTATTGAATGCTTTATGCTTCATTTCGAGATTATATTATGTCTTTAGTATCTTCTGCAACCTTATTTATATATGCATTTGATCGAATTCAAGCATTGAGTTCTAACTTAGTTTGCCAATTCTCGAGTCGGCTAGGCTGTTGATGATAGGAGCATAATTGAAAGGAAAAAAAAAAGGAGAGAGTAAAATGCCATTTCATTTTTATTTTACTTTTTGAGCATTACATCATGTGAGATAGAGTGACTTTTGCTTCATTGAGATGAGGACTTGGTCGTGGAATTTGTTGCTTGTCATTTGGTAGAAGCTGCATTCTATCGTTGATGTTATGTAGAATGTCAAGATAGCTAATTTAAAGCAAAATATAACATAAGTTCTAGAGATCGCAGAACATTGTTCTCCACCGAACTGATGTGGTGTTAATTCGCCAGACGATATGAGCAGGTTTTTTGTACTAAATTGTGTATTGATTGGTTTGAAGTTGAAGGTAGTGAGTTTTGATAATGTGAATTGTGAAATCATTATCATGTGAAGTGAGTTTTTAGGGTGATACTTGCTTGGCTCTGTATTGTTTCTACCTGATAGTTTACTGATGCTAACTGTTGGTAGTTTGATCTAGAATGGTGTGATTAGTTTTTATACTAGCTTGATTATATTTGTAATCACTGAGTCTTTTTATGGCATTTCAAATCTTACAACAACAAAAAAACTAAGTTTGTGTTTAATCAATCGTTTTAATGAATAAAAAAAATCTTAATACAAACATGAACATCTCATTCTCGATTCCCTTTCATGAACAAAAATAATAGTCCAAAGGCTACTGAAATTCTTTACTCTCATTTCTCTAAGTGATCACCTTCACTCCTTCATTAATGCACTCCCAAGAGTTAGTGTGGTCCTTTGAGTAATGATTTCCTATTTGGTTTTAGTTTTTGCCATGGAAAGCTCCGACTAATATAGTTAGGAAGTATTTATTGCATGGTTTGAAAATGCTCAGTCCACCTTGTTTTATCCAAAGTTATATTTAGGACTTGAATTTGTGCTCTCGTTTGGAAAATGGTTAATTTGTCTCGTAGAGTGAGTGGCTTGATGCACAATGATTTTCTTTGTCCCTCTAAAAAGCATTTTGTACGTGCTTGACAAAACAAGCAGCTTGTTACCTTACCTGCATCTGCATTTGTCTTTTTCCTTGTTTCATGGATTTATAATCTTGTCTGATCCATTCTGGGCAATTCTGTACCTGTTGAGCTTGGTAAGGGTGGGCCGGATCATCCTCATTAGAAACTAGTAGCTCATTAGTTTTCCCGATGGTATTGGGACCTGGTTAGCAAAAACAATTGACCTATCCTTTCCACCAGCACGAGTAATCTAATTAACCTTTTTTTTTCCTCATTACATTTTTGGATATTGATATAGGTAGTATCTTGGTTCTTGTATTATTTTGGTGTTGTGCCTGTCAAGTCATGTTATATTTTGATTATGAATATAAATTTTGGACTCATATATTTATTTATGTCAATAGGTGGTAGCCCCTTTTTGAGATGTAGTCATTTTGGCTCGAGTATGTTTACCTTGGATTGTTCTAAAATAGGATATGAAAATGCTCACAATTGACAGGATTATATTGACAACTTTGTTAATTATATTGCAACAAACCGAATTAGACTGTAGTTTCTTTCAAATAGAGATTTAGCGAGTTATTAAGCTACACGGCAGAGATAAATCTTCCCTTTTCTCGCGTCATCTCGAGTCACAACTTCAAGTCTTCAACTACTACAAAATGTGAAGTGCCGTAAGTGTTGGTACTTGTAGCTTTCTCATTTCTTTAGAGAAAGAAATTGTGAAACACTAGTCGGCATATCCTTTTCATGTGAGTGTTAAATTATCCTGTAATCAAGGCCAACACATATTTGTTTTCTCTTGGTTGATTGTTTCTTTCAAGAATGTATATTGGAATTTATATTTAGAAAACGCTTAAATACTGATGTTTATTACTCCCTCTATCCTAAAATGAGTGTCTTGTTTTTATTTTTATGTTATTATATTAGTGTTCTTCCTATATTACCCTTATCATTTATGCACATGGGCAAATCTGCACATGGGTGCAAATGGAGAAAGTGATGATTATATTGGAAACACACTAAATTATTTTGTAATTCTTAATTTTTACGAAAAATAGAAATAAGATACTCATTTTGAGACGGATGGAGTATTACTTTGAGTTACGGTTACGAGGGGTTCCAGTGTTGTAGGTCATATGGCTCCTATTTCAGGATCCACAGTTTGGTGATTTTAATTTTGGAGATCACACCCAAGTTTGAAATTATGTGCGCAATAATGGCACGTGCAATATGGTCTTTACTCTTTAACGCTCAACTGGGTATTTATGACAAATCAACTAATCTCAACCACATTAGGCAGTTGTTTTTTTTTTTCAATGAAATAAAATATTTAACATATTGTAGCAAAATCTTAAATGTAATTCAATGACTTATTATTTGTTGTGTTGAATTTTCAAAAAGAGTGAAAACAAAGTGTTCATTGTGAGCACTAAGCAGTGAGAGTGAATTAAATATACTGTATGTGCCAATAGTCGGTACCGAGAATCTACTGAGCGGTAGTACATTTTGTATGTAGATAGCTTGTGAATATTTGGCAGAGATAAAGAGCAATTAACAATACCAGCATGATAATGTTTTGTTTTTATTAAATCTCTTGCAAAATAAATTTCAGTTGGCAAAAAAATAAGTTTTCTTGGGAATATATGTTCGGTCACGGCATGTGCATTTTTATTATAATGCAAAAAAAATATCACAAGACCAGAAACAATTCATGTGCATGCATGCATATGCATCAAATTCATGTGAATGAAGCATTTGTCTTGTCCTCCATTGTTTCTAAAATTTAATAATCACCGGTGACATGATTAGCAAGCATTAATTATGTTCAAAATCTTCATTGATGTGATCAGACAATAAAAATCCTGGACCATCACTTGTGTGCATCTAAATTAGCAAATGGCTTGCTTAGTTAGTTAGAGCTTTTATTAAAGCTTAAGGTAATAGCAGTAAAATAGCTAAATATGACACAAATAGTTAAAATAACTACTTAAATACTAATATTACTATCTCTTTGAATGATGTGTTGCTTAAACAAAACACAATACAATTAGTAGTAATTTAACTAGACACGGACTTTGCAAGAACCGGTTTCGTTGAAAAGATACCAAAAATGTGGCTCCCGCAAAAGTGTATAGTGAATGTGGCAACTTGGTGGTGCTACAGCCTACAGTCGTTGGTCTGAGAGTGGTGACCCTTCAGTCATGTGCACTAATACCAATACACCTTCCCTCCCTCACATGCTCTCTCTGCTGTGTCTCCATTTGCAATAATTCATGCATCAACAAGCTGAGCTGAGCTGAGCTGAGCTGAGCTGCAACTTCAATAACAAACGAACAAAACCAAGCCATGTGAGAAGCAGCGATCGACGCCAACATTGGTAAAACACTCATATGGCTAATACTTTATTTATTGATGAGAGTCAATGGGGCTGTGTTTGTGTGGACCCCACTCCTCTTCGCCACCGACATCAACATCATCTCCGAATTTTCCCTCACTTTCCTCCATCTCTCCTCTCTTCTAAATATAAATCTTCTCTCCTCACCCAATCTTCTTTTCAAATTCAAATCAAATGACGCGGCTACAGAAGAGTGCTCTACTCTGCTTCGCCGCCGTCGCTTTCTTCTTCGCCACCGTCCGAGCTGAAGATCCCTACCGCTTCTTCACCTGGAACGTCACTTACGGCGACATTTGGCCCCTCGGCGTTAAGCAGCAGGTATATATTTGTGAACTTCATTTTAATTTGTTTCTTTTCCATCCACATCTTTGTCTGAATTTCTCTTTACCGGATCTGTTTCCGTTTCAGGGAATATTGATAAACGGTCAGTTTCCGGGACCGGACATTCACTCCGTTACCAACGACAACCTCATCATCAACGTCTTCAACAGCTTGGACGAGCCCTTCCTCCTCTCCTGGTAACCGCTCATAACTACGCCCTCTATTATTGTCAATAATGTCCTCATATTTCACTGCCTAAACATGCCGCCAAAGCTTGATGGAGGACACTTTTGTACTTTTCCTAATTTCTTCTCAACATTTCCTTCAAGAACTCCTTTAATTACTCCCATGGATTGCTTTGGTTTTGGATCTACTATTACCATCAGAATGTTTGGTTCCAACTTTTTTGGTTGGATTCACATTCACTGATACTCTTTTAACCAACATTGCATAGTATTGTATTTGTATAATTGTATGTAACCCCTCTTTTTGCCTTGGAACATGTTACTCATGTCATGTGCACTCTCAGATCTGCCAATTTGGACTGTCCTGGATTCTTTAATTTAATGGAATATTTAATTTTTGCTTTGGGAGGACATGGATTTGCTCACTTTTTTAAAATTATTATCACATGCCCTATCATTATCTACTTTTAATTTCCTTTTGGGAGTAAATTGAAAGTGACCCATCTTATGCTTAATATGCTACAGCATACATTTTGGTGAATTGATTTGAAACTTTCAATTTCTGTTGTTTACTTACCCTTTATTAGACTATTAACTACCCATTGCCTGTGGACCTGAAGGTCCCTTTCAGTTCAGCTGTCTCCAACCCACAAGAATTCAAGTGGTGGAGTAGAGAATAGTCTAGTGTTTACAGTTTACACTTGACTTTACAATTAATTATTTTTATGGGTGATTGGTTTTAACTGTTTGGGGGTTAAAAACAGGAATGGTATACAGCAGAGGAGGAATTCTTATGAAGATGGTGTGTATGGGACAACATGTCCTATTCCACCAGGTAAGAACTTCACCTACATTCTGCAAGTGAAGGATCAGATTGGTAGTTTCTACTACTTTCCTTCCCTTGCGTTCCACAAGGCTGCTGGTGGTTTTGGAGGGATCAGAATTCTCAGCAGGCCACGCATCCCTGTTCCTTTTCCAGATCCTGATGGTGATTACACTGTTCTTATTGGAGATTGGTACAAGAAGAATCACACGGTAACTTAATTTTTACCATAATAATTTGTTTCAGTATTCTTTGAATTGATTGTTAACAAACGCTTGACTTCTGTTGCTATGTTGCTAGTTCTATGTCAATTAGCGCAGTATTTCTTGGAACAACATACAATTGACATATATGATTTGCATGGTTTTCTATTCCAATGTTTTCATGTTTTTTATATGAGAAGGGCCAAACATGTAATAGTGAATTAATTTCGTCATTTAATACTTATCATCGGTCATCGCCTCCTAGAATTGAGTTACAGACTTAATAGTTATAGGTGCAACTACCAATTTGCATAGCACATTAACTGTTGTCTGTAAATGTAGTCTCCACCACCCACAATGGGCAGATTCCTAATTTAGGGATTTAGACTTCGAAATTGGTCATGTACTTTGTGCAGGAGATTAATAGAGCACTCATTTAACAAAGGTTCCCCATTTTGATACGCGTGCCAACAATAACTAGGTGAAGGTGCCATTATAGTCTTTGCACATGGCTGTCTGGAAGACCATTGCTCTAGTTGTTTAAAGGGGTCCAGTGAACGCGCGTAAACCTGGAGGCCAGATAGGCAAATGCTTTTCTAGCAATCAGGAGGATCCCCTGTCCAGTTCGGGTCCTTTAAATTATCTTTTACTGATAAATCAGATGATTAGATTGACCATTGGAGTAACATATGATTTTCTATACATTCATGTTGTGTTTGACATGTTATTTTCGATTCCTAGCTTTCAATTCATGTAGCAAGCCTAATCTAGTAGGAAATTTATGTTGATGTGCAGGACTTGAAGGCAATTTTGGATAATGGTAATAAGCTACCGTTCCCTGATGCAATCCTCATTAACGGGCGTGGGCCAAATGGTACCCGTGCAAATCTCAATGTGGAACAAGGTAGCTCTTTTAAAAATGTCAAATGTTAACCTACCGTATCATTTACTATACTTTTCATGCGTGAAAATAAGCTTTCCTTGTATTTATTTTACAGGAAAGACTTACAGGCTCAGGATATCAAATGTGGGATTGCAGAATTCCCTCAACTTCCGAATTGCAAACCACAAGATGAAGGTGGTGGAGGTGGAGGGTACCCATACACTCCAAACCACCTACTCCTCTCTCGATGTCCATGTTGGCCAATCCTACTCCGTTCTCTTCACAGCTGATCAGCCTGCACAGGACTACTACATTGTGGTCTCCAGTCGTTTCACTTCCCCGGTTCTCACAACCACCGGTGTTCTTCAATACAGCAACTCTGCTGGTTCAGTTCAAGGCCCACCCCCAGGTGGACCCACCATCCAAATTGACTGGTCTCTCAACCAGGCTCGATCCATCAGGTAATTTTTCTACATGCTTAACCCAACCCTAATCTTTACATGTCATTGACTGCTTAGTGCTGACTTGTATGCATGTAATGTAACCATTTTCAGGACTAATCTTACGGCAAGTGGACCAAGGCCAAACCCACAAGGCTCGTACCACTATGGTCTCATCAATTTAACCAGGACAATCAAGGTTTCCAATTCTGCTGGGCAGGTCAATGGCAAACAAAGATATGCTATAAACAGTGTGTCATTTGTCCCGGCAGACACTCCTCTAAAGGTCGCCGACTTCTTCCAGATTTCAGGAGTCTTCCGAGTTGGAAGCATATCCCCCTCCCCAACTGGTGGTGGAATCTACACTGACACATCAGTTATGGCTGCAGACTACAGAACATTTGTGGAAATTGTGTTTGAAAATCAAGAAGACATTATACAGAGTTGGCACCTTGATGGTTACTCTTTCTTCGTCGTTGGGTAAGCACATCAACATGAACCTTGGTCTGCGAGCTATTTGTGTTTTGTTTTGTTTTGTTTTGTTTTGTTTTGTTTTGTTTGGTCTCTAATTGATCTTCCAAATGCTGCAGTATGGATGGAGGGCTATGGACCCCAGACAAAAGGAACCAGTACAATCTTCGGGATGCAGTTGCACGTTGCACCACTCAGGTGAGAATTGAGACCCAACCCAGTTCCTTAATCAATTTTGTAAAACTAATGCATCAATGCTTGGAACAAGAAATTTGACAATTAAGGTATGGTTTGCGACTGTGTGTAGGTGTACCCTAATTCTTGGACAGCCATTTATGTATCACTAGACAATGTAGGAATGTGGAACTTGAGATCCGAGTTCTGGGCAAGACAGTACCTGGGACAACAATTTTATCTACGCGTGTATACGCCTTCAACTTCTCTGAGGGATGAGTATCCCATACCGAAGAATGCACTTCTGTGCGGTAGGGCTAGTGGCCGACGCACGCGGCCCCTGTAAATGCCAATGCCAATGAGCATTGAGCCATTGAAGCATCAACTGAAATCCCATCAAGCTTACTAACTCAGTAGGTGGGTGATGGAAGATTAGATTTTGGCTTTTAATTAGTCTTGAGGAAATGAAATGCTCAAGTGAGGCATGTATCATTAGAGTTCTTAAAGACCTCCACTCGAGGTCTCATTCTTTTCTTCCAAAGATTGTATTCGATCTGTTCGTTGTATTATTAAGTTTGAGGTCTCATATACAGTTATAATTGTTATATTTATCATAAGTCTTAAATGATTCTCAAATTGGCTCAGAAGTTCAGTTCAATACCATTCTTTGGTGAATAACGAATTTTTATGCATGTACAAACACTTTCTTGATAATTATTGATGGAAAAATGTTAAATGTCCTGAATGTTTTACAAAACAAATGATGTATCAATAAATAAACAAAGATGTTTTAAAATGATTCATATCTTACCCTAGTACTCTATTTGTTTATTTGTGGCAGCGAAAAATTATAATTGAAGTTGATGACAAATTGATTGTTTCACATTTTAGTTCTAGTTGTAATACTCATGCTTGAAGATCTTTGACTCCAAAGCAAAAAGAGCTTCAAACTTTGAAAATTTCTTCTTCCTTCAAATTGTTAGAACGACAAACTTCTTGACGGAATTCATTACAAATTCTGGTTTTAGTATTGTTCGTATTGTAATCTTACTTTTCATTTGTCTATAGTTGTCAACTCTTTTATTTTGGATGATTGTAATATGACTCTACTTTGGTTCGACCCTCTTAAGTTTTATGTAACTTTTTTTTATAATCATGAGATTTTTAAAGTGGATTCGCGATCAACGCTGAATCAACATATTTAAATCACATCACACTCTGATTAATCTTCATTTGAACAGAATAGGACCACAAGAGCGTCATAACTCTCCTTACAAAATTTTATCCTAGCTGCATTTTTTTATGCTCAAGCTCCATAGCTCAAGTAAAATTGAAACAAATCAAGTGTCGTACGTGCTTGGTGGTTTCTACGTGTTCTCACTTGAAAAGGCTTTCCTACTGGTATCAAATAGATAAAATTAGAGTATGGAATCTGGTAAAAGTAGTTTGTTGTTTTTGATCAATAAATATACTGTATAAAAAAATACTGTAATACTTTCTTATTTTAAAAAAAAAAATTGTCTAGAAAATTTGAGCGACCTCCTGAAAAATAATGTCGTACAAATAAATAATGCGAGTTTATTGCATCTGATGGATCACTCCAAGATCTGCTACTACAGTCATAGGTTTCGTACTGCTCTGACCATCAGGTCCCTTGGCATCTAATCGGACGGTTAGTTTTTGTTGAGGACGTGGAAGATGGGAAGCCTTAGTAGGACACTACACTCCACTGCTCACACTCGAACGAAGCCTCTATAACTGGTTTCTGGCGGGATCGAATTACTCAAAACCCTAAATTCTCCATTGACGACCTTCTCTGCACTTCTTCTTCTTCTTCTTGATCAGGTAAGCGCTTCGCTCATTTCGCTTCTATGTCATATCCTTAGCCTCTGTTAAGTCTCTAATTTGCAAATTGGACCATCCATTCCTCTCATTTGCTTTCGTGAATCTCTGGAACCGAGGCCAGAGCTCTTATTTCTTTTAGATTCGTGGAAAATGAGGGAATGGAAACGAAGAAGCTTATGAACACGCTATAGATTAAGCATGCGTTTGGTTTTTCGATTTCGATTAACGTAGAGATTGATATGTGTGCTTTTGATTTGGTTATATTATTTCAGATCATTTGTTTGATCGTTCAAGTTTCAGATCGTCATTCATGGCGGTATGTTTGAATGTAATTCGTTATGGGATCAATGTTTTTTTTTTATTTTATGTACGTATTCGTATGCCTTGTTATGTCTTGCTTACTGATGTCACTGGTGAATGTGGCAGATTGATAGAATTTTTAAAGATGAAGCTAATGAAGAGAAGGGAGAGCGCGCCAGGATGGTGAGTATAGTGTCTTGTCTCCATGATGGGTTGCATTCCATTCCTTATGCTTTAAATTCTGTTCATGCAGAGTTTTGGTTCTATTTGCATTGGTTTTATCTAAGTTGGATTTTATGTTATGTTGTAGGCATCTTTTGTTGGTGCAATGGCAATTGCTGACTTGGTCAAGTCTACCTTAGGGCCTAAGGGCATGGTATATTGTCTATCTTTATCAGAGTGTTACCAAATTGGAGGATGATGGTGTTTATATGATTTATAACCTGCCCTCTGACGTGTTTCGCTTCATTTTGTATCAGGATAAAATTTTGCAATCAACAGGCAGAGGACATGAGGTTACAGTCACCAATGATGGTGCCACCATCTTGAAGTCCCTCCACATTGACAACCCTGCTGCTAAAGTTCTCATTGGTATCCTTATCATAGTTGTTCTCTCTATTCTATGATGCAGATCATGATTCTTGATGTTTATTTTTTTTGGTAATCTTAATAGTTTTGTGCAGGGTTTGGGTCACTTTTAACCAACTTGTGAGTACCGTATAAGTGTGTCCTGTATTTATATTAAATTGATGCATATAGTTGTAGCCACAGGTGTTTAATCTTTGTACATGACTGATGGAAATGGTTATGAGATATCATTTACCCAATTCCTTAGCTATTATGTTAAGACATTTCTAAAGTTCAAGATGATGAAGTTGGCGATGGGACAACTTCTGTTGTTGTTTTGGCTGGTGAGCTTCTAAGGGAGGCAGAAAAGCTGGTTTCTGCAAAGATTCACCCAATGACTATAATAGCAGGTACATCTCCAACTTTTGATGACATGTTGCATTATTCTGTGATGTTTTTATCATCAAAGATGTATTATTATGGAGTTTTTTCTAGACACCTAATATTGATCCGCTAGCTTGCGTAGGAAAGAATTTCCCCATTTCATTACTTTTGCACATGTTACAGTACTAAGTGCTGCATTTGAAGGTTGATTCCGAACTTCAAATTGCTTTCTTATGGGCTTATTTGGTTTATGTAATGATCTTCAAATTGTCTTTTGGCATTGAGCCATGTCTTGAACTTGATCCTTATGTTCTAATGAAGCTCCAAATACTTGAAATATGTTTCCCCAAATGGAGGATACTGTTGCAGTCTTGTTTGACAACTGCTTACAAATTAAGATATTCACTTTAATGAATTTGGAGAATGCTTTAGCATTATAGTTGTTTTCGAAACAACTTGGTTGTATTTTGTTTACAGAGAATTTTAGCATGTGAATTGTCCGGTGTTAGTTATGAAACAAATTCTGCCGGGCTTATCAATCTATACACCTCTCTGTTTAGAATTAAATGTTAAGTTGTATCATGCTTTCTGCAAAATTCTTTTGTTGGAAGCTTGCAATTTAACATGCATCTGTATGTAAGAGTTTATTTTGCTGTTTTTGATTTTTTGTTAGATACCTATGACATTCATAATTTTAATGTGGTGTGTTTGAATGGTTAGGCTACAGAATGGCAGCTGAATGCGCAAGAAATGCTTTATTGCAGAAAGTTGTGGATAATAAAGAGGATTCAGGTATTTATTCTGATTTTGTTTTTCATCTTAAGGTCGTTGATGCGCCTATTTGACTCGGGGGTCAACTAAGCACATTAGAATGATGTCTTATTGCCCACCTTTGAGGATGTTGTTCAATTTGTTTAAGTTTGAGTTGAGGAGCTTCAGGTCTTGGGTCCAGGAGAGGACAAAGCTGGAAATTAGGGTCCTTGGTTTTGAAACATGAGAACACGTCGAAGTGGAAACTTGGGCGTGCACCATAGAAATCATCTTGAGCGTGAGAGTGTCTCGGTGATACCAAGTTTTAGAGTTTTCAGAGAGAAAACGTAGAGAAACGTTCGGGAATGAACATAATTCGTCCTTTTCCTCTTACCAAGGAGGTTTTTTATACTTACAAACTAAGGTTGACGATGTGGCCCAAGTGATTGGTCAGTAAAAGTGTGGAACCCATCATGGTTTGTGACTTGTCCTTCTGGCACATCTTTCTTAGCTGTGGGACCCATTCCTCGCTGTCATTGAGGTTTGCGCTGCAGCGAGGCCTGTTCCTTTGTGCGTTCTGGCTTGGGTGGATGCACGTAGTGCCATGGCTAAGACATGTCACCGCGTGATCCTCTTCATTTGGTGAATTCCCGAGGGGTCGCTTGGAGGTGTTTGCTTGTGCAGGGACTCCATGTGGCAAGCTCCCTCAGATGAGCTTCCTTGGGAGAGATTCGCTTCATGACTTGTATGTCGGTTTGACTTTTTGGGTGTTGATGTGGACATTGGTTCTCCATGTCGACAATGACTGTTAATTTATGAAAAATTAGGTTGCATTAGTCGTGCTGACTTTCTTTTTGTGATTTATCCCTAGCCAAACATGTATAGTTTCTGGATTATGTTCAGTCAGATGCTCTTTATAATTTGATATGTTAAAGAAATCCCTTTGTTGTTGTATAGACTGGTAGCAGTGATGAGCTGACAATTGCGCATGTATAATGGGCAATTTTTGTTCTGTGTTAATGTATTCAAATAGCTAATGAGCTTTGTCATTCTTGATAAATCTGCACTTGCCCTGGTCTAGGTCTATTGCTTGACTTGTCTTGATAATGCAGAGAAATTCCGGTCTGACTTGATGAAGATTGCAATGACTACTCTGAGCTCCAAAATTCTTTCACAAGATAAACAACATTTTGGAAAATTGGCTGTTGACGCTGTTATGAGGCTAAAGGTATGCAGTATTTTGCATTGGTACGTGCCACGTGCTGCGCCTTGTGCCTTAATTACATTGTTTTTTTCACATAACGAAGTATTTATTTAGTCATCGTTTGTTTTATACTCTTATTTCCTATCTCGTATGCTATCCTTCTCAATTGTTTTTACTGACAATGCTGTTTGAAATGCAGGGCAGCACAAACTTGGAGGCCATTCAAATTATTAAGAAGCCTGGTGGATCTCTGAAGGATTCTTTTTTGGATGAAGGGTGGGTTAAATCTTGGCTTAATCTAATGGATCTTTTTTATTCCGCTCCGTGAGCAGCTGCCCGTTTTGCATGTCTATTATACTTGACCAATCTGCAGGCTCAGTTATAACTTATAAGTGATTAAAACGTCTTGCAAACTTCTTTGAGTAAATTGTCTCCATCTTTTAAGTTCATACTGGTTTGTTGTACTGCATAGTAAAAGATACTCCTTCCGTCCCAAAATGAGTGTCTTGTTTGTCTAATTTTTTTGTCCCAAAATGAGTGTCTTGTTTCTATTTTTATGTTAT
>JAYMTA010001724.1:0-18887 GCA_036897625.1 Pelargonium cotyledonis
TTTTTCGGGTCGACTAAATATTGTGTCGCTTCGCGTATTCAAACGACACAATTGTGGCAATTATTGGTCACGAAAAAGGTATAAATTGTAATTTTTTAAACTATATGTAAAAGAACGTAATTTTTTTTTGGACCCAAAAAAATAAATTCACCCGCGGCCGGAGTAGGAATTCCGGGAAGGGTTTGATTTTTTGGAGTGGCGCCAAGGGTCCCTTTTTTAATTCCAAAAAATCCAAAGGGGGCTAGATGAATAATTTTTCATATTATGTGGCTAATTCTCTAAATTTTTGTTTCTATTGGGCTAAAAGCACCAAAAACCCGCAAGGTAACATGGCCATCGCTGTGATTTTGTACGTACATCTTAATACATAACAACAGAGGGTCAGGTACGTACCTAGCTTTTGTCTCTACTCATTACTTGTTTAGCTATAATGGTGCTATGGTACCAAACTCTCTAGTTTTCCTTTGTTTATTATCTTCCATTCACCAAACCACTTTCATTCACAGAACATGGCCTTGCTCCTTTCCAATTAACTCAAACAAACACATACAACACTCACTCACTCACCAAACAAGACATGTTGAGTCAAGTGGTTAATTAAAACATTATTTTAAATTTCATTTAAGATTTCAAGTTTGAGTCTCATTGTCAACGATAAATGGTAAGATTTGTGAGATAGAGTTTAAGGTGACGCACTCTTTGAAAAGTGAGAAACATTGTTTATACGAATACGATGTCTCGTTGCTTATAATAAAAAACAATTACTCACTGTGACTCGTTAAAACCGGAGCCGTAGAAAGGCATTAAGATGGGCAGTTTTGGGCCGCATGAACATGCATGCATGCATGGTCATTCAGAGGGCAGTGGTTTATGAACATTAATCTGGAATTTATGTCTTGATTGTGACTATGCTCTATTTTGGTGCCATAGTGGAGCTACTAATAGTAATACATATTGTAACCTAGCTACGAAGGACCACAAAGAGACTCATTTATATTGTGATACTAATAATGTGTACATTCAAGATTTAAAGCACGTCTTTACCGGTATTTCGTTTTAAAATATACGATTCAAAATTTTCGTCCTGGTATGAAGTGATTTAAAACTTCACTTAGACATTGTTGCACTCACTACAAGAAATTAGGCTTTAGAAGACCTACAAAAACCGTTTTATGTGAAATCTTCTCCTATACACCTACTTAGCCTTTACCTAAGGATTCAACGCCTATGAGCTACTTTAGGTGACGGACTAAAATCCGTGTCCTATAGTATGCATTAAGACACCCCATATCAGTCTGTCTCCTATGTTCAACAACTATATTAAGTGAATGTAGGAGACGCTCATTGGGCTCATGAGATCACATAGGAGACGGTCCAATGAGTTGTTGCCTGAAGGAGACGGCTTAGGTTTGGCGGTCTCCTAAAGCCTAGTTTCTTGTATTGGCTAAAACTTAGTATTTAACTATTAGCCTTGAGATACCCCATTTAATTTAGTAGTGAAAAATAATAGATTTTTGTAAAATAAAATTATGTAGCTTAAATAAACTACACTAATTCTCTCTCTGTTTACTCAAATAAAATGACTATAACAGGAAATTTTTCTTACAAATTACAATATATGTTTTCAAAAGTGAAGATGCAAAACAAATCTTAGAGGAAAGAAAGAAAGCTAATTCTTACAAGTAAAGTATATATAGCCACATGTGTTGTTCTATTTTTGGATAAAATGACACATATAATTTCTCATGATTCAGATATTTATATATGAATTCTAGTCTCTTAACAAAAAGTGTCGTTATGGTCCAAGGCTCCATGGTATAAAACTCACATATTAATGAGCCACCTATCACTATCAGTCTAATAGTATTGGGGTTTTGGTTTTGCAAATTAAGAATAGGAGACCGGTTTCAAATGACACTGTTACTAGTTGTCATCAAACAAGGTATATTTAATTACCAGAACAAAAAACTATCATCGAAGCAACTGGTTTAAAGTATTTGTTCTTTCAGTTATTTTCGCTTCGAACCTCAAAATAAAATAAAGTCTCAACTATATACTTGTAGCATAGTGAAGACAACTTGCACTCCGGTGCAAAATAAGTATATCTATTTGATAGAAATTGGGGGAGAAAACATTTCCTTTTTGGAGTGAGTAGTGAGAGTGTGTTTAGGGCCATGTTTTGTCCTTTGGGAGGGCAAGAAGTAGACCCAATGGGATTGGCTCCCCTGCATTTTCTTCACCTCTCCACACACAAACACACCCCAAAAACAACAATAATATCTCCTTTGCCCCCACAAACAACCCCACATGCCTCTGCTCCTCTCTCCTCTCTCCTCTCTCCTCTCTCCATAAATACCCCTACAAAACTCCCACTCCCACCACCCACCACCCACAATCTCTCACTCTCCCCTGTTTTTGCTCTGTTTCTCATCACAAAAATGGGCATGAGCAAAGCAAACAAGCTGCCACAGGCGCAAGTGATCAAACAGATCTTGAAGAGGTGCTCGAGCTTGGCAAAGAAGCAGCAAACGGGTATGGAGCAAGATGGGTTTCCGGTGGATGTCCCAAAGGGTCATTTTGCAGTGTATGTAGGAGAGAACAGGACAAGGTACATAGTCCCCATTGCTTTCTTGACCCGACCCGAGTTCCAGAGCTTGCTCCAGCAGGCTGAGGAGGAGTTTGGGTTCAACCATGACATGGGTCTCACCATTCCTTGCCAAGAATATGTTTTTGAGTCTCTAACCTCCATGCTCAGATGATAATCAACACACATAACAAAATTGCTGAAGATGAAGCTGCTCACCTGCTTCTCTGGCTCTAATTTTGACATTGACTCTGTCCCAAAAAAGACCCGTGAATGTTTAGTAGTTTTGTGGGTTTATATTGTAAATCTTGAAGCAAGAAATAATGAAGAAAATTTTCTTGTTTCTGTTGTTTTTATTTGTTCATAATAATTATGGTTACTCTGTTTCTGTTTGTGAAATTTTTGGACCAAACCATGATTCCAAGTTCACAAGTTCATCACCAGAATATACAAGATTTGTTTTTTAGATAACGACGGATGGGTACCCTTAAAAACATACCATTCATCATCTTCTTCAATCCTTACTTTCATCATCATTGACCGACCATTACTACAATCTTCATTCTTCAATAGTGTGGATTCAATCGATTTCATGTATTCGCAAATCAAATGAACATATAATTTAGAATTTTGATCGTAAAAAATTAGAGCCCTATAAATCCAATAAATCAAATTCATCAGTTTTTTAAAATCTAATTTTGATTAAAGGCATACTGATAAAGTATAATCATGTCTGTAAAGCTATATATTACACCTAGTCTTTTAAAAGAAATAAAGAATCAAAGCCAAACGAGTCGGTCTTATAAATGAATGGATTTATTGATAGTAGTTTTCCTTTTGCACAAGACTTTGCTCAAAATGAGCTCTTTCAGTTGCTAGTATAGGTTTTGCTTGAGGTCAGAAACCCACTTTTATGGAGAGACTTAGATTCATTATAACGAATACGAAGTTCACGAACTAATTTTCAAACCCAAATTAACATATTTCAGTTTTTCTTTTTTGTAACTAAGATTTGATTGATTTTTTATTTATGAAAAATCCAGATTCCGGCGAGCCGAAAATTTCATAGCCGGAATTTGGATTTTCCATAAATAAAAATATCAAATCTCTGAACCAAATCCTAATTCAAACCTTAATAAACATGTAAATGAAATGAATGTTTTGATCTCAGATCTCGAATCTCTAAAACCAAACTAACCATTTACAAGCAATTTTTATGCTCAAAGAGACTTGCTCATCAATGGTTACTAGTAGCGTGACAAAGATTGGAAAGACAAATTTCAGTTGCGACGTACAAAAAGCTTCTTTCATGCAATAGAAAAAACATATTTTGTCATTAAAAAAAGGAGTGGAAATTTGGATTCGAATTGAAATTTAAAACACAAATCAGATAAGGCAAAAGAAAGAAACTACAAATCACTAAACCATAATGATTCCAAAGACAATGATAGGATCTGAAAATTGAGCAAACAAGAAGTTGAAACAATCTAGCAGTTTTATTAACAAATTCAAATCTAATCGAGAATGGGTTGAAGAAGAAGACTAAAACGTGGGGTTAGGTTGAAGAAGACTAAACAATGGGCAAAGGGCATTTTTGGTATATTTAGTAACTATGGGGTCATGTGCTTTGCACATGGGTATCAAAATAGAACTTTCCGTTAAATCTAACGATTTATAAATGTGTAAATAACTTGGATATCCCCAAAATTATATTTTAAAACTTGAGTACATCATGTGTTATGGAATTAAAAATTGGGCCCCCATATGTCATTACTTCTTATTTTTTTTGCTTGAACATATGCACAAACATGCTTTACCAGTTTTAAGGCCTTGGTCTCCTTGAAAATCTTCTATTACCACCACAGCAATTCATGCCATTTTCACATATAAAAATGAAAATGTTTTAGGTTTGTATTCCCAATGAATCACAGCACAAATCAAATGCATGAGAGAGATTATTGATATATTTGAATTTGATTTCAATCTTATTCTTTTGTCTTAACATGAAGCTTTTTTTACGCGGGTCCGCGGTTAGCACAAAATCAATACTTTTAAGTCATATCACACTCAAATTAATTATCATTCAAGCTGAGAACGTAAATTTACGAGGGTGGAAAAGCTCTACCTACTAAACACAAATGTATTTCCTGAGTTTCAAACTTGAAATCTCAGGTTAAAGGTATAAGTACAAGAGAAGAGAATTCAAATTTGCATAATGCTACCCGAAGATTTGAATTAAATTCCATTTTCAATTATTAAAAAGTTGATGGGCTTGGCAGACATTTTTTACTATAGAGTTATTGAGAATTCAAATTTACGTAAAGTTGTTACCACATTTCTTAATTACTTTGTATTTAAAAGGTTGGTCCTCATTTAATTGAGTATGCTACTAAACAGTAAATGGGATTTATTTTAGAGAAACTTTTTGGTCTAGCAGAAATATGAAAAATTAAAATAGTAGATGATGATTTAGTTTTGGTAAATGGGCTGAAAAGCTTGAGCATGAAGGAAAGAAAATGACACTTTTGTTGAGTTGCTTGAATAGAATGAAAGCAACCCTTCAAAGATTTGAAGGATCTTCCTCCTCTTTTACATCAAAATTTTAAATCGCTATTTCAAACGTTTATAGACATAATTTAAGTTAGAGAGAACAAAATACGGGTTAAATTATTTTTGAATAAGATTAAGTCAGAATTTTTAATTAAAGATTGATCGGAAACTAAACGTTGAGTCAAACGATTGATGCGTTTTAAAATTCCTTTGATGCCTCAGGTTTGAGTCTCATTGTTAACGGTATGAAGTGGAATTTATGAGGTTAAAAGAAGAACTAACAACTAAAAAGCGTGACGTCCCTCAACAGGAAGTGAGAAATACTGATTTTCGTAGACATATTATCCCGTCGCTTATTAAAAAAAAAAACTAATTTTATATAGCCAAAATATTGAGCTATCTCAACGGAAATAACCTCTGTATATAACGGCACACCCCTAACCCTTTAAATTCCCAACCTACCAAAACATTATATTATTAATTGTAGCCCTAATATTTTATTTCCTTCTATCTTTAAATGAACATAAAATAAGAAAAATAGTTGCTCTAAGCCTCTAACCACAAATATTTCATTTATGCAGAGCTTTCAAGAAAACCGAAAATTAGCTCAATCTTTTTAGATGGTTCAGTGAATCAAGCTTATTAATTAAATATTAGTAAATGTACTAAAAATCAAGCTAGACAAAACCGCAAAATTTGACTTGATTGCTAATAATATTAATTTTTTCCCCATAATGAGTAGCTTAAGTAAGATTAGCGTCTCATCAATGGATGTAACGGTTACTTTTGCTTTTGTTTATTCATAATTAAGGGACCACACTGTGTTTAAATAGAGACAAAGTTCACATGCTACAATAGTATTTGATCACTTATTTGTCTACTGGTTGTTTTATCAAAAAAAAAGAAGCTTTGTTTGTATTTGTTTTCTTCTTCTTGTGCTCATTTTTCAATGTATTTTATAATTGTTTTTCTTTCACTTCATCACTTGCAGTATGTGTGGAAACAAATGTTACGGTGACAATCATGATATATATACAAATAACTCTATTTTAATGTAAGGTCATGCCATATGTTTTGTATAAATAACTATTTTGAGTTTACGTAACACGTTTGGATTTTAGTTAAAGATCATCATTTATAACCGTTCACTGAAGTATAATTAAGTTCGTTAATATCGTTACTCGTCTATAAGTTTAAACTTATAGTATAATTAACGCACATATATGGATCAAGACTCAAGAGTTTCAACAACCGTTTCTTCAGTTGGTTTCAATCAAGGATTTCTTCTATTCATGCATATAACTGTTCAACTAACATGTATACCCATGCAAAATTTTAGTGCAATTTGCTTCAACTTTTCACGTTTTTTTTATAATATCAGACTCCACAATCTCAACAATCTTTCATTTGAAAACTGATTGTTCTTTACACACGTTTCAACTTTCATGTAAGTCTGACAATGTTGAAATCCTCAAACTTCATGAAGTACATCCATTTTTTGCTTTTCTATATTAGTTCGAAAGGGCCGATGATTGATGAAGCACCAAGGTTCAACATTTTAGTATTTACTTTACAATTTTGCTAGAGATTCATTACCTTGCATATGAACATACTTCCTAATAACTTGTTCATCAACTCTCTTATCCGAGAATAGAAAATAAAGTAAGTTAAAAAATTACTGATTAACAAGATGTTGTAAGAAAAAAATACAACCCAAAAAAATACGGAAAACCTCTAAAACTACATGAAATGTTTGTTTAGATGGATCGAACAACCGTTCAACTAATCTTCAATTCGGGGAAAAATATTGGAAACTCATTGACGTTATGCACAACCCGTTGAATTTATGTCTTGCACGTTCAACACACTTTTGGACCTTTGTGTAAAGAATCATCTCAACTAAAAGTTTAAACTGATAGTTGAAGGTCCAATAATAGTTTAACACTTTAACACACCCCTTCACGTGTAAGCCCATTTTTGCCCGTTACCTTTTGTCACCAATGCTCTGATACCATATAAAAAATCATCTCAATTAAAAGTTTAAACTGATGGTTGAAGGCTTAATAATAATTTAATACTGTAACAAGAACATGTGAATATGCATTGGTAGGGTCCATATATACCTGTAAATACCACGAAAAATCTTCAGAACTAGTTCTTATCTGTTTTATAAAGTTTTAATATTAAGCCAATACAAATTAATAACGTGTTTGCGTACAAATATATATAGATGATGGCACCCAAAAATACAAACAAACAAATAAATAAAGTGTACTTTGATAATTAAGACATCACTAGCCAACCGGATGATAAAAAAAACATTATTAAAATTAACGATTGGAGGGATTTGGATAATCACGATCATAAACGAAACAGCATAGTCATGTGATCATTGCATCAAATCCATTGTCCCCTTCTGTTTTTATTACATGATAATGATAATTTTTTTATTGACAAAACCCATATGTATATATATATATATATATGCAGGACTAGCTAGTGTCTGTATCTTTCTCTTATATGGGGCTGTCAAGAAAAAAGTTGTGGTCTAATATGATCCATTGTGTTTGGAAAAAGATGGTGATATTGGTCTGTTGTGGTCAACTTTGGAGCTAGCTGGGAAGCTTCTTGCTACGACACGATAAATAATACTTCCTCCGTCCTAAAATGAGTGTTTTATTTTTATTTATTGTAAAAATTAAAGATTACTAGATAATTTAGCGTGTTTTCAATATTACCCTCATTTTCCCACCACACCACATGTGGAGATTTACTCATGTGCATAAGTAATAAGGGTAATATGGAAAAACAATAATATAATAGCCTAAAAATAGAAACAAAACACTCATTTTGGGACAAAAAATTTTGACAAACATGACACTCATTTTGGGACGGAGGGAGTAATTCTTTTCAGATTTTCTGGCTGGTGGCTGCGGCTGCGAGAGAGACTCTTGACTTGAAAACTTTTAATTTTACCAACTTGCATGATAGCTGAACTGATTATTTATGACAAGCATGAGCTACAGAATAACAAAAGCATCGTAAAATCAAGAAATGAGAGTCAGAATTTTTGTTTGTTTTTGTTTGGTATTATCTTTCTTGGAAACAGTGGAGAACTAGTTTGATTCCTGAAGGTGTTACTGCATGTTTCTTGAAAACAAACTTCCATTTCTTTGTTTGTTTGTTTATCAGGTGGAGGCGTAGAGCCAATATTAAAGGAAAAATTTCGGGTTCATTTTTGTTTACTACACCGTACTTGACACATTTTACAATAAATTACTCTTATTTTAATTTTTTGTGACTTCCAACTATTCTGATTAATCTATCTAGAACTCTTTCGTCTAAATTTCGTCTGTTAAATTGTGAAATGACTGAGCAATTCCTTATTTATCTTCTTCTCTATTGCCACTGTTGAATCCAGATTTGGCAACCTCCATAGCCAACAGCTGTAAGCTTCATTTCAACCGAACTCTGGCGGCGACGAAGGAGCTGTCGGCAGCGATTGTCTTATGTAAAATGAAAACACCAAGGAATGGTGTGGAAATTAATTGAGAAATTTAATACCCTTTTTTTTGAAAATTTTTATATAGCTCATAAGAACATAAACAAGAGCAAATCCAAATGGAAAGATTGAAAGTTTGATTTTTTTTTTTTTGAGTTTGAAATGTGAATTTGAAGAAGAAATCAATGAAATCCAGATGGCAATATTGATGTTTTTTTTTTAACTTGGAATGTGAATTTGAAGAAACCCAGAAGAAAAGATTTGAGCTTTTTGATTGGATTTTGAGTTTTGAATGTGAAAATGGAGGAGAAATCAAGAAACCCGGATGAAAAAGTTGGAGCTAGCTTTGACTGATTTTCGGCACAGAGGTTAGACTACGTACGTGTGATTGTTGGAAAATTTTATGGCAAGAAGATAAAACCCTAAGGGAATTTGTGGCATTTTGAAAAAGAAAAATAACATGTGCAAATGCACATGACACGATTTGTGGCGTTTTCCGTCAATTTGGATGGATGGAATGAGTTTTGAAAAGATTAGGGTAATCAAAAGTTAAAAAGATAAAGATAAAAAAAAGATAAGAGTAGTTCATTGCAAAATATGTCAAATATAGGGTAGTGAACAACAACTAACCCAAAAGTTTATTTGTATAAATGAACTCTTTCTTGTAAACAGTGGAAAACTATTTAGATTCATGAAGATGGCAGTGCATGTTTCTTCTAAACAAATTTCATTTCTTTCATTTTCCATGAGAAAGAAAGGAAAAAATGTAATTGTAAAAACATATAACCAATTCATGAGTATATGAATAAGAGAGATTTTGAACTTGAACACTCGTGAGGGCTACATTTGCGACTCCAAGAAAAACTTATTTTCTTCCTATTAAATATATAGATTTAGTTTAAAGAATACATATGACTACTGACTCTACTACACGATTTACACAATAACTATAAGAGGAATCCAAAAAAGATGAAAATCATTTTTGTGGGAAATTTGTCATTTCTCCATTTAAGAAAGGGCACGTGCAGTTTGTATGCATTCATTGCAAAACTTGGTAACGCTTTTGGTGAAACAATATGAATCAAAGAGTGAATTGAATTGAATCTGATTTATGAATCTAATGGCTCGTTAGAATTCTTGATCTCTACCAGAACTTTCTTTAGTTCGACAATAAAGAAACGGAAGCCTTGTTCATCAACACAAAAACAAAAAAAAAAATGCCCCTTACAAAATACCAAAGAACGTTCCAGTCTTTCTTCAGAATTACATATACTAGACGAAAGGGTAGATGCCAAATGTCAACTTTCTCTAGCACATTCTATGTACAAAATTAGAAACTCCATGAGTAAGATCACTCGATTTAGCTCAATTTAGCAAGAGTCTGTGAACTAATCAACATGAACGTTACAAAACAATCGTTACAAAACAATGTAAACTAATTATAAAGATGTTCACGGATTATAATTAAGAAAGTTAAAACAAGATTTATTTTGCGAGGTTAAACCAACAATGAAATTGTGACAATTTATTAAAATCATTATGCTCTCATCAATTCATTGGGGATCGACTAATGAAAAAAAAAACAAGATTTATAGTTAAGAGGAAACTAGTCAAGTTTCTTTAAGGAAGACATTTTCATTACATGAACTCAAAAGCTAAAAATGCTTTGGGGATGGGTTATTGATAATTGAAAGGCCTAAACTCCATAAATACGTACAGGAGTTGATCTATAAGAACTAAGACATGTTGTGTCAAATGGTTAAAACACTAAAGATTTTCTATGAGATTTCAATTTTGAGCTTTATTGTTTGCGGTAAGGGGTAGAATTTATGAGGTGTGATTTAAAGTTTCACTCATTTTAGAAAGTGAGCAATATTATTAATTAAGTATGATGATATGATTATAATAAGGACAAATTTTTTATCCAAATGAAAGACGGCCAATCCAATAGGAAGAGCCACACATGTTTTTCATTTGATTCCATTTGGATAATCAAATTATTAAATAAAATCCTAAGTTCTTATAATAAAAACATATATATCATTGTATATTAAAGTTTGTCAGGAACTCTGAACCTGGATGCTTGGTGTCCATGTAAACTACAATTTAATTAAACTTTATGTATATAATTATTTTTAAGGAAGAAATTAAGTCAAGCAAAGCAACCCTAGTTGCATTGGAAGATTCAGATCAGCCCAGTATTTTAGACTCTAACTAAGTCATATGTAATCACCAATCAATTATTGCTTCAAATGTATGTATTAAACAAACAGAATGTTGAGAACAGATTTGCTTATTTTTATTTTTGTATAGCACATGCAAGATTGATAACAATCACGAATGTTACAAAATAAAATAAAAAATAAAAAAAAATACCCATTCAATATATAAGCTAGACAATAATTAATTAAGGGGTTGTGTTTAGGAATGTCATGGAATAAATAATAACGGATTCCATTTAGGAACATACTGTATATATTTCATTCATTATTTGTGCCTTTCTGCATGTGCATGGATATGTTAATGTCGTTAAATCATTTTTTCTTAAATCATTGCCAGTATATTCTCGTTAACTCATTACCAGTATAATTAAAAACTGCTTAACTTTAGTTATTTAACAAATTCGAAGGTTTTTTTTTGGATAAAAAATTCAAAGTTTAATACAAAATGTTAGAACTTGTGAATGTTTTAAGAAATTGGTTTTGCTGTTTTTTTGTTGTCCCACACATCTGATAGACAAAAAATTTGGTGGGTTTATATTGTGTTGAGTTTGTAATTGTGTGTGCAAAAAAATAGTATCATTTTTTTACTACAAAAACCTCCTTTTCATTTTATTTTTTTAATTTTAAAATTCAACATAACGTTTTCCAATTGGCATGTTTGTTTGTAAACATTACTGATTCCTTATTTGCAAAATTCATTAAAACATTTTCCGATTTGCATGTTTGTTTGTGCACGTTACAGATTTCTTATTTGCGATTTAACATTATTAATTTTGAGTATATTAAAACAATTTTCAGTCTTGAAAAAAGTCCGAACAAATTTGCAACTCCAATCATAGTTTCTCAACCCAAAATTTGCAACTCCGATCTCAGTTTCTCATGTGAGACCAGTACAATAACAGTGTAGTTCCAGAATCGACAGGTTCGGTGCAACACATATTACTATAATCGAGTGAGTTGTTTTTATCTTGAAAATGTCGAGACTAATTGTCTACCGTGTAAAATTCTAAACAGTGCCGCAAACGTTTTAAAAATTATGAGCAACTTAATCCGCGACTCTAACACATTTTATTTCGGTTCAATGCATTGTGTTTCTAACACAAAATCTTGTTGAAGTAGCTAGGTAATTAATGAGAGGAGTTACACAAGTTGGGCGGCTGGCAACTAGCTAGCTAGGGAACCCTAAACAGACATCAAAATCCATATATACGATTTTGATAAAAAGACACTGACATTTGGTCGATGAATGGAGTCACAGTTCTAAATCAAATTCAAAGATCAAAACTGATATACAGTGTTAATTAATCATGCAAGAAAGCAAAAAAAATGATTGATATATATTAGAGGGAGGACTCATACATGTGCTTATGGCACATCTGTGTTACATGTGTCATCTGAACATTAGTTTTACTTGTAGACGGTCTCTAATTAATTATATAAAATATTGTTGCAAACTTATGTTTTTTCAATTTTTATTCGTTTGTTTTGTCATTTTGGATTTATTTGTGGTCCGATTAGATTTTCGTTTGAACGGTTGTGTTCTTTGTAATTAATTCTTCAATATTGAATATCTTTAGAGAAGTTAAATTTTAGAGCATTTTGACTGATTCAGACCGTTCGGTGTGCTGAGCCTCTCTTCACGCGCACTTCGGTCTCAAGCAGGCCGAAGCTTGATTGACTTTGATATGAATTTCCACTTCGTCTAAAATCAATTCTATGACTCACGTTGACCTTTCGCTCAACTAAGCGAGTCACGTGTCGCTCTGTTATTAATCAATTTGTTTATGATATTTTGTAACAAATCAACTGTATATCTTTGAAGGATTTGAATTTTAGACCATTTTGACTGATTCAGACTGTTCGGTGTGCTGAGCCCCTCTTCGCGCACACTTTGGTTTCGAACAGGTCGTAGCTTGATTGACTTTGATATGAGTTTCTACTTCACCCACTACCAAAAACACTTATTTTTGCGAGCAAAATTTGCAAGCAATATTTTTGCTCGCTACTTGCTCGCTATTTGCGAGCAAATTGTGAGCAAGTTGGGAGCAAAATATTCGCGAGCAAATTGTGAGGAATAGTTTAACTCGCCAATTTTCAATTAATTTGCTAGCAAGTTGCTCGCGAATTCCACGCAATATTTCGGATTTTCAATAATTTGGCGCCTAAAATTAGTGCCCATATTATTATCTCAACTTGCTCGCAGCGTTCTCGCTAATTGCTCACAAATTGCTCGCAAAGATTTGCTCACATTTAAAGTTGAAACGGTACCGTTTTTGTTTAGCTTGCTAATTGCTCACAAGTTTGCGAGCAATTGGCGAGCAATTTGGTTGCTCACTATTTTCACGCGAGTTGCTCGCCATCTGCTCGTAAATTGCTCGCTACGGGTAAAAACCCTAACCCACAAAACTGATGTCAATTTTTTTTTTATCTTTTCCTCGAAAGATCATTTGTCCTTCTCTTTACCCATTTGTTCTTTTCTTTTTTCTCTGACCATCACCTTCATGCGAAGCTCGCAGGAGAAAGAGCAGAGCCCGTCGCCGCCGTCTTCCTCCGCCGTCGCCGCTGTCTTTCTCCGCCGTCGCCGCGCTGTCTTCCTCCGCCGTCACAGCTTAAGTATTTTCCTGTTGTGTTGATTTTTATTCATGTTTTCAAGTCATTTCTCGGTTTGATTTTTTTTTTGTAACTATCTCTATCTCCTTCATCGGCCTTTTATTATCGCTTTCTTTTCGATCTGTAAGTGATGTTCTGGAATTGTATTCTTCACTGAGATCTGCGTGTCTGAGCTTGAGTTCAGTTTTGATCTGGTGTTTTCGCTTGTTCAGTTGTTGCTATGAATGCACAATTGAGGTTTAGTGTAGCAAAATGTTTCTGATTTGATGATAGAATAGCATTGTAAAATAACTGAAAATGGATTCTGGATTGAGTGTTAATAGCTTTGTTCTGGATTTGTGTTCTAAACTAAGATCTGTATGCTTGAGCTTGCGCTTCAAGTTTAATTTGGTGTTTTTGATAGTATTGTATGGGATAAAATCATTGAAAATGAGTTTTGAATTCAGTGTTGATAGTTTTGTTCTTCTAGATTGAACTCGTTGGGGGGTTTTTGGATTCCTTAGAATGTGAATTGAGGACTTTTGACAATAGTTTTGATGGTGTATTGATTTTATTAAATATATAATGCAGCTTTCAGTCAGATTAAAAAATTCGGATGAGAATGGAATTCGTATCTGTAGCCATTTTCATAATTGATTAGTCATAATCAAAACAAGAAGAATTAGAATCTCATTCTTCATGTGTAGTGCACAATACTATTTGATGTAGGAGACAGTTGAACTCATACGGGATGATGCTGTGTAGTGCAGATTGCAATTTGAAGTCAAATAGATGAATGGAATTGTATACAGACTTAGAGCAAAAGAGAATATTATGGTATTTATTGTTTAGTTTCTGGAATTTATTGCATCTACTGCTCATAATTCTGGCGCCGCATTGATTTGATTGTGTAACCTAGAAATGGGAGTATTAGCATTTAACATGAGCAGTTACAAGTGTAAGCAACCAGGGATCTCAAGCACGTCAGTGTTCTCTCACTTGTAATTAGCCTGTAAAAAAAGTTAGTAACATTTGTTATAAATTGTGTATCTTTTTTGATTTTAGACTCCAGTGAACTTGTTTGTTTTTCACTAGATGAAAGACAATCTTGGAAGTCAACCTTTTCCTTGGTTGTTTATGTGAAACTTACAATTGTCAAGGCAAACAGTTTTACTAGTTTATTTATAATGCTTACAAAATTCTTATCTGATTTTCTTTTGGTTGACAATTCATATGCAATTTTATGTGTTTTGATTTTTAACCATTTTAATTATCATTACTGCATTGTCTTATGTTTCTTTCCAGATTCCCCCAATGTTGGCTCCTGTTGATGCTCTAGAGAGATACACCAAGCTTTCTAGTCATCTTCTTCACAAAACTAGCAAACAGGGCATCACATCTCTTGATTTCCAATATTCTAAGGTAATAAATTTCCTATGCAATTCACACAGCCATATATCCGTCCACTTTAAGTTGACTATTGTTGTAACCTTGTTTCCATGCTTTAATATGTAACACGAGTTTTGTTTAGGTAATCACCTTTGTTTATGAAAGTTCTGGATGGGTGTTCACGGTGCTCTAGTTACTCTCTTGTATATATGTAAATAAAATTGGTTCTAGGCGGCTATGTTTTGATAGTGAAGAGAGAAGAAGTGATATATTGCTTAAAAATCTTGAAAATGTACAATAGAAACTGAATTGGTTAAGTTGACATTTACATCTCTCTAAAACAAGAAAAGCACACTAACAACTGTTTGGTTTATTTTACTTTGGTACACTTTTGTATGTGATATACAAAGATTTCATTGTACCTTAATGTTTTGTTAATGATGCATTAACCTAGGATATCTCAAGGAGGGTATCCTGAGCATTTTTTGTTTGTTTTGCCTGATTGTTAGGACATCATTGCAACTGGTGGGGTTGACACAAATGCTATACTCTTTGATCTGCCATCTGGGCAGATCATATCTACACTCAGTGGTCATTCGAAGAAGGTTATTCCTCTATTTTGTATCTAATTCTAAATACTAAAGTTACTATTCTGTCCCTTAAAATTTCTAAGATATTGTACATTGTTTGATTGATAGGCAACCGCTGTAAATTTTGTGGAGCAAGGTGATTTATTTCTTACTGGCTTATTTCTTACACTCAGCATGCTGATCTTTGTTGTTTGATCTTGTACTTTTTCAAGAGAATTTGTTTTGATTGTTAGATTTCGACTCGGTTGCTATTTGTTTGTTTTCTGCTCTTGTGTGCATATTGTGCTTACAATTCATCTTTAGGGTGAATCCTTACTATTCCTCATTCTCATTATCTGTTCATATATAGTTTATTCAAGCCACACTTTCTGATCTTTGCTTGTTTGCTCTATCGTTATATTTTCAGGATTTGGAGAAGCAAGTATTGAGGTATATTGGTGCAAGATAGATGAAATGTAAGTGGCTCAATAGCTCTAATTTCTTTTTCAGGTTGGATCAACAATGCATATCCTAAGTGAAGCTAAAGATTTGTCCCGTCCTTTGAGAGTTCTTCAAAAACGTTATCGTTTGTATAGTTTAGTGGGAATTTTATTTTCTCTAGTGCTTCGAGTTATTATGTTTTGTCATTGTATTCCTTATGTAATTCAATTCATTGAAACATAGTTTTTGTATTTGAGACGTTTTAATATGCATTTATAGAGCTCATACTAGGGGTATTCTGTAGTGAAAAATACTTTTAGCTATAACTATTATTAAATTCAGAATCATGAATATTTTTATTTAAATATGAATTTTTAGGTATTGGCAACAACAAATGCTAATAGATATCTACTTTTGATGTGTTGTCTGTTGTCTTTGCAACATTTATTACTTGTTGTGAATGTTGTAATTTCAAAGTCCATTTTAATTTGTATCATCTAATAATTGTTACGTGTTTAATTAACATGTTTCAAGAAACATTGATTAATAATAAACGAATGTTAAAAAAAGTGAAAACAATGATCTAAATAATAGTTTGTAACTACCAAAATTTGTTGCAAATTCAAATTAAATGGTGAGACAAATCATACTCAACATCAATTTTATGTTACTAGCATTAAAATAAATGTTATCGATTCTTTTAGCAACATCTATTGCATGACACAACATATTACAAATGTATATTTTCTTTTCATTACAATGTCAACAAAGATGTTTGTATTGCAATTATAGTGATTGTATGTTATCAATTATTGTTTCGGTAACATTAAGTTTACTGATGTAAATTGTTTCTTAAAATGATGCCAAATGTCTTTAGCTACATAGCATAATATAACACCGTCAAAAATGTTACAAAAACTATTGGTAACGTTTTTTGACGTATTAATAACATTTCTACCTGATTGTAAAAGGGGGTCAAATTTGGTAGTGTAGATAGACAATAAAGGTTGACTGTTCAAGACATTCTAATCCGCTGATTGACCGAGTTTACCCGATAGATCTCACTAGGGAAAGTTCAAGGTCCAAGACTACTTATCCCGATGCAATTATCTTTCAAAGAATAATCGTACATTGCATATCATAATTTTCATTTATGTGGGGGGATTGTTGGATATAAATGAAATTATTTTATTATTTTGAATTTAATTTTGATTTAATAAATTATTTTCAGATTTGTTAAATTAGTTTTTGGTAGTTATTTATTAGTTTTATAACTACAATTGGTACCTTTTCACCAATTATAAAAGACATTGTTTTGCTGGAATTTTTATGCAACAATTGCAACATAATGTTTTCAATGGTTTTCCTCTTCTAAACTTAAAATGCATATCATTACATAGTATGAATATTCAGCATAAAGTTGTGTTCACTGTTTCTAGTAATTGAAGTACCACTTTACAAGAAAGGTAAACCGTTTTATCTTGGGAGACAATTGCTACTAACCTTTAATACATTACAGGAGCAAAATTGTCTTAAGGACACAACGTGAATTCGTTAGGTTCGGTTTTATTCTCTTCATCTAATCTGGTTTTTCTATAATTAACATAATATATGTGTTTCACATGTTTATATTAATATTGTTGTTCTTATATTCGAACCATTACATGTTTTTGATTTCTTACTGTTTATGAGTTCTGTATAATGTTAAATGTCTTTAATTCGTAACTATATGTCAGTTCTTTGTTCCATTACTTGTCTGTGATTCGTCGGTATGTTATATATGTATTAATAGATTTATGTAATATTTCAGTAATATTTATTATTGTTATCTCCAGTTAATGTATAAATGTATATTTTGTATTGGTCTTAACTTTATAGCTCTGAACCAATTGATGTCTATAATTCGTTATCAATATACATGCTCCTCTTTCCTTCATTTAGTTGTGATTTGTACTTTGAAGAAATATGATCCCCAACACTTTGTTCTTTCAAAATGAAACAAAAGTATTGCTTGCTGATAAATAAATAAGCAACTAGAACTGAAATTGTCACCAAATCTAAAACTTAAAATACATGCCATGTAACCATAGAACTGGAATTGTCTTTAATCTAAAACTAATGGTCACGTATCAATCTGATATGAATAGTAAATAGAACTGAAATTGTCAGAAGTTTTCATGTAATTTAAAACAAAATGAAATTGTCATGAGCCTGAACTAATAGTGTTTCAGAAAAATAATACTTATATATAACACAAACAATTTAATCGAGTTGAAACTAGACTTGTCATGTAACAAAACTTGAAAATGTCATAGACCTAAAACAAAAATTGTGTCCAATAAAAAATGAAATTGAATCTGTCATGAGCACAAATAGATAATATCATGTAACCATATGAAACTAAAAGTGTCATGTAACCAAAGAAATCTTTCGACATTGCAATTAAAAATTTGGAGCGTCTCCAGTGCTACCTTCATAATGTCTTCTATTAGAGGATTCTCCAATTTTATTTGTGCCTTTCATTTTTTTTTTTCGTTTCCAGTTCAGTGCTGCAACTAGATGTTAAGTGCATCTACTAGGCTGTGAAAATACAGATAATTTTATGGGTAATTACAATTTTCTACCTTATGGTATACCTTCTTTTCAGTTTCATACCCTATACTTTTTTTGTATGTTTTTTCTACCTTATGTTAGACTTTCTTTTCAGTTTCATACCTTTAAAGTATGCACATCCAGAATTATCAGTTAAATTTAACGGAAAAGTTACTGTTTGGTCATGTGCTGGGCACATGACCATTAAATTTTTTTTGAAAACCCGAAAATGCCCTTAGTTTAACTCTTCTTCTTCTTCAAGCTAACCTCGCCGGAAAGTTTATGAACTAGCTGGAAAATTCATGAACTCCCTGGAAAGTTCATGAACTCGCCGGAAAATTCATAAACTTGGAAATCAATCAATTGATTGAACCAAATCCTCCAAAAAAAACATCATTTACAAAACCCACAAATCCACAACCTATACAACATCAGATTCAAAATCAAAT
>JAYMTA010001725.1:0-18887 GCA_036897625.1 Pelargonium cotyledonis
ATGCCAACAATTTTGGTGGGGTGATTCCAGAATCCATGGGAAACTTGTCAACAACAATGACATTTTTGCTGCTAGACAACAATCAAATTTCAGGAATAATTCCAGCTGGCATAGGGAACCTTGTGAACTTGACAAGGTTGGAGTTGTGGAACAACCATCTCTCAGGAAGCATTCCAGAGTATCTTGGGAAGCTTCGAAAGCTACAGGTACTGTTTTTAAATAACAACAATTTCACTGGAAATATTCCGGCCTTTCTTGGGGACTTAGTTTATCTAAACTCACTTGATTTGGGAAGAAACAAGCTTCATGGTAGCATCCCTTCAATTTTAGGAAAATGTCAAAATTTGTTGCTGTTAGATCTTTCTGTTAATAATCTCAGTGGCGCCATACCCTCGCAACTTTTCACACTCTCATCGTTATCAATAGCACTGATCTTGTCACAAAATCAATTGACTGGTGCTCTTCCTGTGGAAGTTGGAAATCTTCAGAATCTAGGCTTGCTAAATGTATCTGAAAACTTGTTAACAAGTGAAATTCCTAGCAGTCTTGCTAGCTGTGTAAGTTTGGAAACTCTAAGCATGAAAGGAAATTTCTTCAATGGAACCATTCCTCCCTCTTTGAGTTCTTTGAGAGGTTTGCAGAGTCTAGACCTTTCTCACAACAACTTAACCGGAGAAATCCCCGAATTTCTTGAGGGTTTCGTGCTACAGAATTTGGACTTGTCTTACAATAGCTTTGTTGGCATGGTACCAAGCGAAGGCGTCTTCAAAAATGCAAGTGCAGCATCAGTTGTGGGAAATGGTATGCTCTGTGGAGGGATTTCAGAGTTTCATCTACCAAAATGCAGCATGAATGAGCCTAAGGCCTTGAAGATGAAGTACCTCATCTATGCAGTTTTGGTACTGTTTATTGGAGCATTGGTGGTGTTTGCTGCTGTATGGTTTTGGTGTTTCAGCAGGAAAAGGAAGAGAACTGCATCAAGCACTATAGAGAGTTCCATCTATCAAATGTCGTATCGAACTCTTTTCGAAGCTACTGATGGATTCTCATCAACTAATTTGGTTGGCTCTGGTGGTTATAGTTCTGTGTATAAAGGAAGTATAGATCATGAGAACATTGTTGCTGTTAAGGTGTTTAACCTTCAAATGAGAGGAGCTTCAAAGAGTTTCATGGCTGAATGTATCGCCTTGAGAAATATCAGGCATCGGAATCTTTTGAAGGTAGTGACTGCATGTTCAAGCATTGACAGTCGTGGAAACGATTTTAAAGCTATAGTTTATGAGTTCATGGTCAATGGGAGCTTGGAGATGTGGTTATACCCAACTAATAGGTCACAGGACCCGCCTGAAGCAACAAGGACACTGAATCTTCTTCAGAGGCTAAACATTTCCATTGATGTAGCTTGGTCCATAGATTATCTTCATCATCAATGCCACACAACAATAGTTCACTGTGATCTCAAGCCAAGCAATGTTCTTCTTGACGAGGACATGATTGCACATGTTGGTGACTTTGGGCTAACGAAATTCTTTTCAGATGCAAGTGATGATTTTCCTTCAAATCACACGAATTCCACCGGAGTAAGAGGAACAGTTGGCTACACAGCTCCAGGTGAACACAATTTTTCATTGTTAGTTTCATTTGTTAATTAGCTCTAAATTTTTGATGCAATTCTAAAAATTTGTGTACTGTGAATGCAGAGTATGGCATGGGAAGTGACGCGTCCATTTATGGTGACATGTACAGTTATGGCATCCTCGTACTGGAGATGTTTGCTGCGAAAAGGCCTACTGATGACATGTTCAGCGACAGCATGAACCTTCATAACTATGTTAAGATGGCTTTGCCAGAAAAAGTCGACGAGGTTATAGATCCAATACTTGTTGAAGGTAGAGAAGAGGATACAACATATCAAAAACTGCAAGAGTCCCTTGTTTCGATTTTTGGCATTGGAATTGCTTGCTCGCAAGAAATGCCAAGAGAACGAATGGACATTGGCGATGCTGCAGCCAAGCTGGTTGTGATAAGAGATAATCTTATTGGTAGTGGAGTCATTGGAGAACTAGGCAATGAAAAGAAAACTTGTGATCTATAGGTACAAACCTTTGATTTGTGAAAACTTAGAAACTAAACCTTGTTTTTTTCATTTTTTTCTCTTCTTTTGTACTGTCAATTACTGTACAAAACAAAGATGTTCTTAATTTCCATATATTTTTTACACAAGTAATTTCTTGAAATAGTCAAGTAATTGGTATAATATATACTATTTTTATTTTTAAAAGTCTCAGACTAAATTTTTGGTTAGGCCTCGACAATCGTTGAACCGCCCTCGATACAGATAATTTGTTTGGTTAGACCTCCATAATCGTTGAGCCGCCCCTGTTAGTTACAGAGAATTTGCTTAAATTGGAATTAAATGTTGCAGTGATGGGTGATAAAGAAAAGTCTAAACCTGTTGTTCTATACCTGCCATGAGCAATGGGGCCTAACAACCCTATAGCTTTGAATTGCTGATTTAGCAGCCTTGATAATTGTACAATTTCAAATTTGGACCAGTTTTCATTGAATTGATGTATCACATAATAATTCAACATCGCGATTGTGACAGACCTTTCTTTTGTAGTTTTGACATATAGTAGGAAGAAATTGAATAAGATCATAAATGCTCTTATTTGTTGATAAAATCAACGAAAGAACATGAATAATTTAGTCGAATCTGCTTAATAGATGAACTAAAGATGGCGGCTAAGATTTCTAGAGAGAGGAGAAAAATAGATTGGATTGGACGTCAAGATTATAGCTTAAAGTATTGCTGTGGTCTCACATTTCTCCTCAACCACCGCTAAAGTTAATATCTATCATGTACAAGTTGTTTCTTGACATCAATAATTTGTACGGAATGAGAGAATCATTCTATATATATGTTGACAGAATACTAAACCATCACAAAGAAAGAAAAAAAAAAAACCCATCAAAATGATTTTCCTTAACCATCTCTATATGATCAAACTGTTTTCTTCTTTACTATGCATATTATCTATTCATATTATCACCTCGATCAGCCACTAATGAGACTGACAGGTTAGCTCTTCTTGATTTTAAAGACAAAATTACTGATGATCCTCTCGGTGTGATGAGCTCGTGGAACAACTCCGTCCCTTTTTGCCAGTGGCCTGGTGTTACCTGTAGTCGCCGGCACCAAAGAGTCATTGCATTAGACCTTGCGTCGAGCGACCTGGTTGGTTCAATATCTCCACATATTTGGAATCTAAGCTTTCTTCAACAACTTCGTCTCCAATCTAACAGCTTCAGCAATGAGCTACCTCCTGGAGTTGGTCGTCTGCGTAGGCTTCGGTTCTTGGATTTGAGTAATAACTCATTGGCTGGAGGTATTCTTACAAACTTAACAAGTTGTGTCAACCTCATTTCCATTCGCTTGGCTACCAATCGGTTGGTAGGGAAGCTTCCCATGGAGCTTGGCTCATTGCCGAAACTTCAGGTACTATCTCTTCATCAAAACCGATTTAATGGAGACATTCCTTCCTCGTTGGGGAACATAACATCCCTTCGCCTCCTTTCTATGCATTCAAATCAATTTGGAGGTAAAATTCCTGATTCTCTTGGCCGACTGAGAAATCTAACATTTCTTGGATTTGGTGCTAATAGGCTTGTTGGTACCGTCCCTCCATCAATTTTCAATCTCTCCTCTTTGGTGAGTTTTGATCTGCAACAAAATTACAACCTTCATGGTAGCCTTCCCTCAGATTTGGGGTTCACTCTTCCAAATATCCAGTTCTTCAACATTTTGATCAACCATTTTATTGGCTCCATTCCTCCTTCATTGTCCAATGCCTCAAATCTTGTACAGATTTTTCTTCACACAAACAATCTTACAGGAAAAGTCCCATATTTGCGTAACCTTCCTTATTTGGAAAGATTGAGTGTAACATGGAACCAACTTGGATATGGGGAAGCTGATGACTTGAGCTTCATCTCCTCTCTAACCAATGCCTCCAATTTATTGAAACTGTCTCTGAATGCCAACAATTTTGGAGGGGTGATTCCAGAATCCATAGGAAACTTGTCAACAACAATGACATTTTTGCTGCTAGACAACAATCAAATTTCAGGAACAATTCCAGCTGGCATAGGGAACCTTGTAAACTTGACAAGGTTGCAGTTGCGGAACAACCATCTCTCAGGAACCATTCCAGAGTCTCTTGGAAAGCTTCGACAGCTACAGGTACTGCTTTTGAGTGACAACAATTTCACTGGAAATATTCCAGCCTTTCTTGGGGATTTAGTTGATCTAAACTCACTTGATTTAGGAAGAAACAAGCTTCATGGTAGCATCCCTTCAGCTTTAGGGAGATGTCAAAATTTTTTGGACTTAGATCTCTCTGTTAACAATATCAGCGGTGTGATTCCCTCGTGTCTTTTTACTATCTCATCCTTGTCAGTCACACTCAACTTGTCACACAATCATTTGACCGGTGCCCTTCCCGTTGAAGTTGGAAATCTGAAAAATCTAGGCAAGCTTGATGTTTCTGGAAACTTGTTAACTGGTGATGTTCCTAGCAGTCCTGGTAGTTGTGTCCGTTTGGAAGTTCTAAGCATGAAAGGGAATTTTTTCAATGGAACCATTCCTTCATCCTTGAGTTCTTTGAGAGGCTTGCTAGATTTAGACCTTTCTCACAACAACTTTTCTGGAGAAATCCCAAAATTTCTAGAGGGTTTCTTGCTACAGAATTTGGACACAATAGCTTTGTTGGCATGGTACCAAGCGAAGGCGTCTTCAAAAAGGCAAGTGCAACATCAGTTGTGGGAAATGGTATGCTTTGTGGAGGGATTTCAGAGTTTCATCTACCAAAATGCAGCATCAATGAGCCTAAGAACTTGAAGGTGAAATACCTCATCATTTATGCAGTTTTGGCTTTATTTATAGGAGCATTAGTGGTGTTTGCTGTTGGTGTATGGTTCTGTTGTTTCAGAAAGAACAAGAAGAGAACTGCATCAAGCAATAATTTGGTATATCAAATGTCATATCGAACTCTTTTCGAAGCTACTGATGGATTCTCATCAACTAATTTGATTGGCTCTGGTGGTTATGGTTCTGTGTATAAAGGAATTATAGATCATGAGAACATTGTTGCTGTTAAGGTGTTTAACCTTCAAACGAGAGGAGCTTCAAAGAGTTTCATTACTGAATGTGCCGCCTTGAGAAATATCAGGCATCGGAATCTTTTGAAGGTAGTAACTGTGTGCTCAAGCATTGATAGTCATGGAAACGATTTTAAAGCCATCGTTTACGAGTTCATGGTCAATGGGAGCTTGAAGGAGTGGCTGCATCCAACTCCAACCGTACAAGACCCACCCGATGCAACACGGAGATTGAATCTTCTCCAGAGACTAAACATTGCCATTGATGTAGCTTGGTCCATAGATTATCTTCATCATCAATGCCACACAACAATAGTTCACTGTGACCTCAAGCCGAGCAATGTTCTTCTTGACGAAGACATGATTGCACATGTTGGTGACTTTGGGTTAATGAAATTCTTTTCAGATGCAAATGATGATTCTCCTTCAAATCATACAAATTCAAATGCAGTAAGAGGAACAGTTGGCTATACAGCTCCAGGTGATCACAATTTTTCATTTTTAGTTTAATTTAGTAATTAGCTCTTTGGTCTGCTGATATTAACCACATTGTGTACTTTTAATGTAGAGTATGGCATGGGAAGTGAGGTGTCAATTTATGGTGACATGTATAGCTATGGCATTCTCGTAATGGAGATGTTTGCAGCGAAAACGCCAACTGATGACATGTTCAACGACAACATGAACCTTCATAACTATGTAACAATGGCTTTGCCAGAGCACGTCGAGGATTTTACAGATTCAATACTTGTTGAAGGTAGAGAAGTTGATGAGACAAATAAAAAACTGAGAGTTCCTGGTTTTGATTTTTGGAATTGGAATTGGAATTGCATGCTCGCGAGAAATGCCAAGAGAGCGAATGGACATCGGCGATGCTGCAGCGAAGCTTGTTGTGATCAGAGACGATCTTATTGCTACCGTTTGATCATTTTCTTGTTTGTGTAAACTAACACACAAATAGTTCAAAAAATGATGTACTCCCTCCGTCTTAAAATGAATGTCTTGTTTGTCTAAATTTTTTGTCCCAAAATGAGTGTCTTGTTTCTATTTTTATGCTATTATATTATTATTCTTCCCATATTACCCTTATCACTTATGCACATGGGCAAATCTGCACATTGGTGCACATGAGGTGTAGGTGGAGAAAGTGAGGGTTATATTAGAAACACACTAAATTATCTTATAATTCTTAATTTTTACAAAAAATAGAAACAAGACACTCATTTTGGATCAGAAGGGTAGTTCTTTTCTTTTTCATTGAAGCAAATCAAAGCAAGCTAGTCTTGACAGTCAAGCAATTCAAAATAGACTTGTCATCAACAATGTCCTCAATCCAATTTGAATATGTCCAAACGGTTTCCTTCATGTATGTAATAGAATAACCCATAATTGAATTTTATGTGTAAGAAAATAATTAGTTGGGGTCAAAATGAAGTTTTTAAAAAGTGTGAGGGTCAATTTGCAAATATGAGAATGATGAGGGATTTATAAAAGAAGGAACAACAAGCTTGCTCCAGCTAGCCCAACCATCGCCAAAAGGAAGAGGAAATAGAGAAAAGAGCGAGACTGCGAGAGAGACTGTAGGAAAAGTCATTGGTAAGTTGGTTCTTCTCGGTTGGTTCTCTTTGTTTTCTTGCTTGGAGATTTCATAATTTCAGCATATATAGCTCAGAAAATTACAATACATTGTGGGTTTGTACAAATGATTTGATTTCATAGTTGATGTTGAAACCAAATGTTTATTTATGTTTACTTATTCAATGGGTAAACATTTGGTAGTATTATATAATTTTTGTTGCATATATTGATCCATCCATATATTTGTTTATATTTTTATGGATTTTGATTGAATATACAAAATTATTTATATAATTTTCTGGGAAATGTTCAATTGATTGGTGATAAAATAAAAATAAAAAAAAGTGTAAACCACTTGTGCAATGGGGCCAAGCCAGCCTATAGCTTTAAATTGCTGATTTAGCTGCCTTGATGATTGTAATTTCCAATTTTGTATATGTTTTCATTGCGTTGATGTAACACATATTCCCTCCGTCCCAAAATAAGTGTCTTGTTTGTCTAAATTTTTTGTTCCAAAATGAGTGTCTTATTTCTATTTTTATGTTATTATATTAGTGTTCTTTCTATATTACTCTTATCACTTATTCACATGGGTGCACATGGGGTATAGGTGGAGAAAGTGAGGGTTATATTGGAAACACACTAAATTATCTTGTAATTCTTAATTTTTGCAAAAAATGGAAACAAGACACTCATTTTGGGACGGAGGGAGTATTAATTAAACATGGCAATTGTGATGGACCTTTCCCTTTCAGTTCGGACGTTTGCCCGGAAGAAATTTAATATGATATCATCAATGCTTTTATCTGCTGATTTAATTTTGCAAGTGGAATGGGAGTATCACTGTATCCCACATCGATTGGACTGGACATTGCTGTGGTCTCACATTTCTCCTCAACCACCGCGAAAATTAATAAGGATTGAAAGCATATCTGTACAAGTTGTTTCTTGCCATTAATAATTTGTATTATTGATATATATACATGCCTATTCTACTCTATATATGTTGACAGAATACTAAACCATCACAAAGAAAAAAACCCATCAAAATGATGTATCTCAATCATCTGCATATGATCAAACTGTTTTCATCTTTACTATGCATATTCTATATTCTCATTCTGCCCTTGTTCATCACCTCAGCCGCTTCTCCAGATGGCGGGAATGAGACTGATCGGATAGCTTTGCTCGATTTCAAGGCCAAAATTACTCGAGACTCTCTTGGTGTGATGAGCTCATGGAATGACTCTGTCCCTTTTTGCCAGTGGCATGGTGTTACCTGTAGTCGCCGGCACCAAAGAGTCATTGGATTAGACCTTGCGTCAAACAAGTTGGTTGGTTCAATTTCTCCTCATATTTGGAATCCAAGCTTCCTTCAAGAACTTCGTCTCCAATCTAACAGTTTCAGCAATGAACTCTCGCCTGAGGTCGGCCGTCTGCATAGGCTTCGGATTTTGCATTTGAGTAATAACTCATTGGTTGGAGAGGTTCCCGCCAACTTAACAAGATGTGCCCGCCTTATAGCCATTGGGTTGGCATATAACCGGTTGGCAGGGAAGCTTCCCACGGAGCTTGGCTCGTTGATGGAACTTCAGGTACTATCTCTTCATCAAACCCAATTTATTGGAGATATTCCTTCCTCGTTCGGAAACTTAACATCCCTTCATGTTCTTTCTGTGGCATCAAATCAACTTGGAGGGAAAATCCCTTCTACTCTTGGCAGACTGAAAAATTTAATGTTTCTTGGATTAGGTGTTAATAGGCTAGTTGGTACCATCCCTCCATCAATTTTCAATCTCTCCTCTATAGTGAGTTTTGATGTGCAACAAAACAACCTTCATGGTAGTCTTCCCTCAGATTTGGGTTTCACTCTTCCAAATATCAAGTATTTTAACATTTTGGTCAACCAATTTAGTGGCTACATTCCTCCTTCATTGTCCAATGCCTCAAATCTTGTAGAAATTTTCCTTAGTACAAACTATCTTACAGGGAAAGTCCCTCATTTGCAGAACCTTCCTAATTTGGAAAGATTGAGTTTAACGTGGAACCATCTTGGAAATGGGGAAGCTAATGACTTGAGCTTCATCTCCTCTCTAACCAATGCCACTGATTTATTGAAACTTTCTTTAAATGCTAACAATTTTGGAGGGGTGATTCCACAATCCATAGGAAACTTGTCAACCACACTGTCATTTTTGTTACTAGACAACAATCAAATATCAGGAACAATTCCAGCTGGTATAAGGAACCTGGTAAACTTGACAAGATTGGAGTTGTGGAACAACCAACTCTCAGGTAGCATTCCAGAATATGTTGGAAAGCTTCTAAAGCTCAAAGTACTGCTTTTAAACGACAACAATTTCACTGGAAATATTCCAGCCTTTCTTGGGGATTTAGTTGATATAAATTCACTTGACTTAGGAAGAAACAAGCTTCATGGTAGCATCCCTTCAATTTTAGGGAAATGTCAAAATTTGTTACAATTAGATCTTTCTGTTAACAATATCAGCGGTGTGATTCCCTCGCGTCTTTTTACTATCTCATCCTTGTCAGTCTCACTCAACCTGTCGCACAATCATTTGACCGGTGCCCTTCCCATTGAAGTTGGAAATCTGAAAAATCTAGGCAGGCTTGATGTTTCTAGAAACTTGTTAACGGGTGAAATTCCTAGCAGTCTTGGCAGTTGTGTCAGTTTGGAAGTTCTAAGCATGAAAAGAAATATCTTCAATGGAACCATTCCGTCATCTTTGAACTCTTTGAGAGGTTTGCAGAATTTAGACCTTTCTCACAACAACTTTTCTGGAGAAATCCCAAGATTTCTAGAGGGTTTCTTGCTACAGAATTTGGACTTGTCTTACAATAGCTTTGTTGGCATGGTACCCAGTGAAGGTGTCTTCAAAAATGCAAGTGCAACATCAGTTGTGGGAAATGGTATGCTTTGTGGAGGGATTTCAGAGTTCCATCTACCAGAATGCAGCATTTATGAGCCTAAGACCTTGAAGATGAAATACCTTATCATTTATGCAGTTTTGGCATTATTTATTGGAGCATTGGTGTTATTTGCTGTTATATGGTTATGTTGTTTCAGAAAGAAGAAGAAGAGAACTGCATCAAGCACTAATTTGGTCTATCAAATGTCGTATCGAACTCTTTTTGAAGCTACTGATGGGTTTTCTTCATCTAATTTGATTGGTTGTGGTGGTTATGGATCTGTGTATAAAGGAACCATAGATCAAGAGACTATTGTTGCTGTTAAGGTATTCAACCTTCAAATGAGAGGAGCTTCAAAGAGTTTCATGGCTGAATGTGCCGCTTTGAGAAATATCAGGCATCGAAATCTTTTGAAGGTAGTAACAGCATGTTCAAGCATTGATAGTCGTGGAAATGATTTTAAAGCCTTAGTTTATGAGTTCATGGTCAATGGAAGCTTGGAGGAGTGGCTGCACCCAACTTCAAGCTCACAGGATGCGCCTGAAGTAACAAAGAAGCTGAATTTTCTCCAGAGAATAAACATTGTCATTGATGTAGCTTGGTCCATAGATTATCTTCACCATCAATGCCACACAACAATAGTTCATTGTGATCTCAAGCCAAGCAATGTTCTTCTTGATGAGGACATGATTGCGCATGTTGGTGACTTTGGCTTAATGAAATTCTTTTCAGATGTAATCGATGACTTTCCTTCGAATCAAACAAATTCCACTGGAGTAAGAGGGACAGTTGGCTACACAGCTCCAGGTAAACACAGTTTTTCATCATTTGTTTCATTTTGCAATTAGTTCTATAGATGCAATTATGATGATTTTATTATAATGCAAACTGGCTAGCACTTGGGAGATTGGAAAATGGAGCTTATTGGCATTAAAAAAATATATATCTCAACTATCATGCTTATATATCCCTTAGGGAGCATTTTATTTGATACTATAACAGAACACAACAACCATAGTTTCTGGTCTACTAATATTTATTAAGCAATGTCTACTTATCTTGATCATATTGTGTACTGTGAATGTAGAGTATGGCATGGGAAGTGAGGCGTCAATATACGGTGACATGTATAGTTATGGCATCCTTGTACTGGAGATGTTTGCATCCAAAAGACCTATTGATGACATGTTCAGCGACAGCATGAACCTTCATAGCTATGTTAAGATGGCTCTGCCAGAAAACATCGAGGAGGTTACGGATCCAATACTTGTTGAAGGTAGAGAAGATGATGAGACAAATCAAAAACTGAGAGAGTTCCTGGTTTTGATTTTTGGAATTGGAATTGCATGCTCGCAAGAACTGCCAAGAGAACGGATGGACATCGGAGATGCTGCAGCAAAGCTGGTTAGGATCAGAGACAATGTTATTGGTAGTGGAGTCATTGGGGAGATTGGTACTGAATAAAACAACTTGTGATCAAAGGCAAGGCTAGACTCTGTTACTTTCCTTTTTCACTAGTTGGGGAGACGAATTAGTACTGATCGGTTTTATGAATATATATATATATTGAAAGAGATCGATTTTGTGAATTGATTTACGACCTACCTACCAATTAGCAATCTTATATAAACACAGCTTTCCAAAAACTCGTTTGCTCTAAACCATCCTCCATGGCTACTACGTATACTCGTACTGTGAATCTGATCCATCTCGCCGGAGGAGACTCATTACCGCCTGACTCCGACTTCGACTCAATTTGCGGCTTCATGACTATTGAGGTTGTTGTCCGGACGAGATGGAGAACGCTGATCCGAGACAGCAACGGCGAGACCCAAGACATTGCATCTGGTCAGGAGATAGAGACTAATAGGCCCATCGGAGTTCCCATACAATACCTCTCCTCTGTTCGTGACTACCGATGTCTTTACAATCAGGCTCTGGTCCGTGTTTCGTAAGACAGATTTGCCGGTGAAGCAGTGCAGAGCGAACGGGAGCGCCTTGATCATTTGGCGGCGGAGATGTATGATATTGCTGGTCAGCTTCATGACAGTAATTTGAATCTTCGAGGCCTATGAAGCGCTACAAGAAGCACTAGAAAAAGTTGCGGCGGCTGAAGAGGAGTTGAAGAAGGTGCTGGGCCTTGAGTTTGATTACTGCGATGCAAGTAATGGCGAAGAAGTTGGTGTGTGCTCGGTGTGCTTGGAGGATCTGTATGGGAAGCTCGCTTTGATGCCTAATTGCTCTCATATTTATCACAAGTCTTGTATTCTCAGCTGGTTGAAGACGAACAACTCCTGCCCTGTTTGCTGCACAATAATTGATATATCATTAGTGATTTTTCTTTTTTTACGTGTATTTCATATTACTAATGACACGCAACTCTTTCCTTAACTCAAATATATTAATTAATTTAGTTTATTTCTGCTAGGGTACTATAAATTTTACATTAGATTAGTAAGTTAATTAATATTATTTCCGAGTTTGAGTAGAAATAGGCAAGTTTAATTTAGGAATTAAATCACTATTATTTTCTCATTAGCAATCTTATATTAACACTCCTAAATAGAAACTCCAAATTAAGCACTTCAAATCTCTCCCGTAATCTGATCTTGTGATTTTGTCTCAAAATCATCGTCCACATGGCCACCGCAACTGTATATCTCGTCAAAATCTTCGGATCACCCTTCCCAGAACCCTTTTACGACCTCAACCAAACCGCCGTTTCTAGCGATGATCACGACTCCATCTCTTTTCGAGTTGATGTATACAGTGGAGTCAGGAACTTGTTTCGACACAACAATGGTGATATTCAAGTGGTTGACCAGTTCCGGTCGGTCGGGTGGCCAGAAACTCGGACCATTCGTGTTCCCGAAACGTATCTTGCACAGCCCACATTGCTGGAGGAGCCTCTTTTCCGGGAACTATCGCCCATTAACCTCGACCAGATCGTCCCGCAGCTCATTTCCTTTGTTGTTCAGAGTTCTGGGTTCCTTCAAATTGAAGCTGAGGTCGATTCTTTCACGGACAGGTTTTTGAGCGAAGAAGAGTTCAATGATCGCGTTCTCTTTCAGTTTATGGAGTTGGATTTGGAGGAAGGAGAGAGGAGTCAAGAAATTGACCCGGCGCTACAAAAGTTGAGGAGCAGATTTGGACTTGCTTGTGATGCAAGTAATGAAGGAGGAGAAGTTGGTGCGTGTTCGGTGTGCTTGGAGGATCTATCTGGGAGGCTCACTCGGCTGCCTTGCTCGCATCTTTATCACGAGACTTGTATTCTACGCTGGTTGGGGAGGAAGAACTCATGCCCTATGTGTCGAAGACAATTATCAGTTGATTGATCGATGTTGTTTATTGGTGTTTTTTAATATTGTCCGGCGAGATTGCTGATTTTTCTTCGTAGATTTAAATTAAAAATAAAGATTAAATTAATGATATTATAGCCTTTTTAAAGAACAAAATTTGTATTTTAAAGTTTATTATGATGGACAAATACCTTAGAAGAATTATTTGTCCTTAAAATTTTGCGAACAAAAGTTTCTGTAATCACTTTTTGGGGCGATTCGAAATAATACTATAAAAGTAAGGTTATACAAATCCTGACATTTTGATTCCATACACATGAATCATGTGATCGGCCACGTACCAAATCTGAACATTATTGGCTGAAATTACTGTAATATACTTTGACTGATTTCTTTGAAGATATGTTATAAAATGCTCCAACAAACTAGTGGCAATCTTTTCCATGACATTGACCAGAGAGAGTGGTTGGTGATACTTTCTGGTCACGCCATTTTGTTACTGACTTCGGTTCAATGGAAGACGGAACGAAGAAATGGAATTTTGGGGGCAACGAATCGATCGACTCGTTGGGTGGTGGACGCGTCCGACCCGTCGTCGCTAAGCTCAGGGCTAATATCAATCCGGAGGACGGCCGGAGCGTCGTTCCTCTCGGCCACGGCGACCCCTCCGCCTTCCCCTGCTTCCGCACATCCCCTGACGCCGAGGACGCCGTCGTCGAAGCTGTACGCTCTGCTAAATACAACAGCTACGCACCCACCGATGGTATTCTTCCAGCTAGGAGGTACATGTTTTCTCTCAATTGATTGCTTGATTTGGAAGCAGATCGAGTACTTGGTAACTCAATGAAGAAATTTGTTATAGAGATTGATCTAGACCTCATGATGTTACTTTTGTTTGTCTAGATGTTAATTTATGTGTAGGTTTAATGTAGCCATTACATTGCATTTCTGTCAATTTCTCAAATCAAGCTCAGAATGTTTCTTAATTGTTTGTAGATTGACTAATTTGTATTATAGGAGCAAATTTCTTCTTACAAGGATTGACTCAGAACTCATATATAGCCAATGTACACTTTCTATTTTGTTTAGTCATGAACCTGAAGTGGTGGTATCTTCTTTCAGTTTTACAATGGGATAATGAAGGGAGTATGCAATTAATTACATTTCATGAATTCGGTTATTGGATCTTAAATCTATGGGATGGATGCAATTTCAAATGAATTCACTAGAGTAGAGCTGTAAATGCTGCATCTGGCTCCACATTACTTGTTTATGAAACCATGGAAGATCTTAACATATTTGACCTTGTTTTAGTATAGGTCCATTGCGGATTATCTCTCTCAAGATCTCCCTAGCAAGGTATCTCCTGATGATGTGTATCTTACAGCTGGATGCATACAAGCAATTGAAGTACTACTATCAGTCCTTGCCCGCCCTAATGCCAACATTTTAGTGTCAAGACCAGGCTTCCCATATTATGAAGGTCGTTCTGCTTACATTGGTCTTGAAGTCCGGCACTTTGATCTTCTTCCAGAAAAGGGTTGGGAGGTTGACCTTGATGGGGTTGAAGCCCTTGCAGACAAGAATACTGTGGCCATGGTCATAATAAACCCAGGAAATCCTTGTGGAAATGTCTACACACACCAACACCTGAAGAAGGTGAGATCAATTGATTTGGAGATTACCTTTTTTTAATACACTTGATATGAAACTTTTAGTTACGTTGAAGGAAATAGTTGCCTCCTCAAGAGTAAATTGGGAAGATAGATTGATTGGCTCAATGGATCAAACTTTTTTTGTTTTGTATTTTAAATTTGAATTATGAGTAATTCTATAACAGCATTGAAAAGTAGAAATCCGTTTTTTTAGATGTTAGTTTGTTCTAATATTTTGAAATAGGTTGCAGAGACAGCATGTAAGCTTGGGATTGCTGTAATAGCTGATGAAGTTTATGCTCATCTCAATTTCGGAAGCAATCCATTTGTCCCAATGGGAGTGTTTGGATCCATTGTGCCGGTGTTTACAGTTGGGTCATTATCAAAGAGATGGGTTGTGCCTGGTTGGCGGCTTGGTTGGATTGTGAAAAATGACCCTAATGGCATCCTTACAAAATCTGGGGTTGGTTCACTCCTTTAGCCTTTCTATCTCCTTGCTCTCTTTTGTAAAATTTCAGCCAACTTATACTCTGCAGAAATGTCATATTGTCTTCAATAGTAATAGTATTAAAAATTATGGTTGTATTCTTCTCAGGTGATTCATTCTCTCATTGGTTATCTCAATATATCTACTGACCCGACAACCCTTATACAGGTTGGTAACCAAATATCCTGAAGAGAATCAAATTATGTGCATTGGCGTTCCATTTTCTTTCATGGGCATGCGCTTTCACTAATTCTTGTACACTATTAATAAAAATCGACCCTGCCAATTGTACATGCTTTCTTGCTCATCTTTCCCCATTAAAAGCTTTACAATGTGGTTCATGTAATAGGGTGCCGTTCCTCAAATCATTGAAAGAACTAAAGAAGATTTCTTTTCTAAGATTGTCAACTTACTGAGAGAGACAGCTGACAAATGTTATGAAGGACTTAAGGAGATCCCTTGCATTACTTGTCCACACAAACCCGAAGGATCCATGTTTGTAATGGTACGTGCATTAGTTAGCTATTTGACACGATCAGTCCGCTCCAAAATGTGAGTTCAATTCTTAATGTCAAAAAATATTTTGCAGGCAAAGCTAAATTTGTCATATTTGGAAGGCATTAGTGATGATATGGAGTTCTGTCTCAAGCTGGCTAAAGAAGAATCAGTCATCGTAATGCCAGATACAGAAATAATATTAGTATCAAGTAAAAGCTTCTTGCTCTTATTTAAGTGGATTGAATAGTCATATATAGTACTGGATTTTCTTTCCTTCCTTGCAAGCTTTTCACCTCTTTAAAACTTGGGAATTGGGACTGTATGTGTCTCAGGGTGTATGATATTTAGCGAGGCAGTGGAATTGAGATCTCCATATATACATGAATTACCTTGATCACTTAAAGACTAGCACTGGGCTCAGACCTCTTGTCATTTTTAAAGCATAAATAGAATGCGACCTTCACAAATATAAACAGTAAAACCTTATAGCTTTTCTAATAGTGTAAGTAGCCTATTAAGCTGTAATTCAAAAAAGAAAAAAGTGTTAAGATATCTGTCTGTCTAGATATCTCTCTGAACTTTTCCTTCATTATAGTTCAGAATCTCAAACCTCAATCAATGTCATACAAATTTAAAATAATCTTTTCAAACAAAACACTTGAGAATTATAAAGCCTTAGCCTACTATTCAAATAAAAAGTGCCCTTCATCTCTAATTGCATTTGAAGGTTGCTTTAAATTGTTTAATTTTGTAGTTGTATCTGTGCTTGCTAATTGGCACACAATATATACTGCAGGGGTAGCGTTTGGAATGAAGAACTGGGTTCGTATAACTTTTGCTGTTGAGCCTTCATCTCTCGATGAGGGCCTTGGCCGGTTAAAAGCATTCTGCCAAAGGCATGCCAAGAAGCAATGAATATTACTTTGGGGTTAGAAGCTGGAGGGATGGTGACTACAACATTGTGTTTCCTGGAATGATATATCTGCAGTGAGTTATTAATAATAAGTTATTTTGACCAACTTCGCGTTGGATCTTATGGTGCTTGATTCAGATTTCTGAATGTATTGTGAGTTAGAATATGGAGCCATGGTGATGTACAACTCTGCGCCGTATCTCATTCTTTATTGGGATGCAGATTTCCTAGGAAATTATTGTGTTAGTGTGATTCATAAGATGCCATTTCTTTCACATGGGAAAGATTGGTTGTTGATGCCAACTTCTTGTTGGATCTCATGAATATGTATTTGCTATTTTGAATTTATATATAAAGCTTGTATCCAATTATATACATGGCATATTTCAAACATTTATGCTACTTCATGTTAGATATTGCTTTTGATATACATAGCATATTTCAAACATTTGTATTGACTTGGTGATCAAGTAACTATATCTCTCTTCTTCAAAAAAAAAAAAAAAAAGTAATTATATCTCCAACCAACTTTTTTCTATTTCCTAATTTATTTTTAAAGATGTTTTAGACTCGGTTTGTTACAGTGAGTCATAAACCCAAGTAGGAAGATATATTTGTTAGGATATTAGAGTTTCATGTTAAATTAGTTAGTGAAGCCGATTTAGGCAAGTAGTACTTTTTCAATTTCCTATTTGCTAATTCGAAATCTGTTTATAAAGACTCCTCACCAGTCTCTCCTGAGCACTTGAAGTAGCTTGGTTTCTCTCAAAATCATCATCCATGGCTACTACTGATGCGTACCTCATCAATCACCACGGATCAAACCCACAGCTTCACGAATTCATGACTCTTCAAATTTCGGCATACACTAGACGCAGCGACGGCTACACCCAAGTCATTGAAATATTTCCGAGGACTGGTTTGGAAGATCGGATCATTCGGATTCCAATACCATTCCTCGCACGACCTGACATCCTCCAGCACCGTCTTTTCCAGGAATTTGGGGCCTCTAGCTTTGTGCAAATAGTATCAATGCTCGTTTCCTATTCGATAGAGAATTGGATGCTCCACATTGAGGCTGACATCGAGTTTCTCAGTGACAGGTTTTTGAGTGACACGGAGCTAAGTGCATTGATTGTTGCTCATTTGGAGTCGCAGGATTCTGAACCTGCTCGCCTTGAAGAAGAAGAAGAAGAAGAAGAGAGGAGACTGGCGATGGCATACGCCATAGAGAAGTTGAAGGGGGACGCTGGGTTCAATTGTGATGGAAGTTATCAAGAAGGGGAACTTGGTACGTGCGCGGTGTGCTTGGAGGATCTATCTGGGAATCTTGTTCGGATGCCTTGCTCCCATCTCTACCACGAGTCTTGTATCGTGCCTTGGTTGGAGAGGAAGAACTCGTGCCCTATGTGCCGAAGAGGATTATTAGCTGACTGATCAATGTTGCTTAATAGTTGTTTCTAATTAAATTCATTTCTTTAATTTGTATATGAAAGAGGTTTACATATACTTGGACAATTATGAATGCTAAAACATGTTTCTATTTACTATATATGCTTTTGTTGATTGTCCCTCAAGCCAAAGTACAGCAGCCCCCACAGGCTATTCATATGTACAAGTTGTATGTAGAAACACTGCAAGAGAGCTACTTCACTAACTTTGTATTTGGAGATGCATTTTTGGCAATCCAGCTAAAAAATAGAGGCCTAGTGCACAAGGTTCTTCACTAACTTTCGAAAATGTTCAATTCCTGCAGACTAAGTATAACGTCGAATTCATCTTCAATAGCTTCCCTGTCACGACAAGTTAGATAATAGAATCATGAATGCAAAGATGGTTTGATGGGGTGGGGAAATGATTAGCATGAGATTTGAAATAGTAGTATGGATTTGAACTTTTATACCAGTATAAACTTTGATAATGCTTCTTGTCAGGATCCAGCTTCAGAGCTCTAGCAAAAGAATCTGCTGATTTCAATGGATTCTGCAAAATCAGATAGCGGAGCAAGTAAGAATCTGAACCGTCGATAATATAGCTGGAAGCAATATTTGTCACATACTTGGAGTTCACTGTATGCAAAACCCTCCCTACAGTATCCAAGAGACATGTCAGGGCTTAGCTTAATACAAGCCTTAGCATCAGATAATGCAGCTAGTATGACCTTATACTCTCACAACCAACAATACCAGCAAAAATAGAGAAGAACAACAATTAATTGATAAACTGAATCAAGTTACAATGGTCTCGATTTCTAATACAGATAAAGCATGATTCGAGCTCAGCTAGGCTCCAGAAAAACCATCCAATATGGACAGTTTCAAGAAGGAAGAAGAACCATACCTAAGCATGTACCAGAGGAGGAAGAA